>JZKD02S1674005.1:94613-148364 GCA_000966675.3 Picea glauca
CAAAGCTGAATACTATACGAGTAAGATCGGTATATATTGTTTAGACTTTAAACTTACTACGTTTTATGCTATCAGGGTCTTAATCCATTGATGTTCATGTTTGCGCTAATCGGTCGTGCAGCCTATGTAGGAAGGTAGTGTGCTTTGTATTTGTTTGTTTCATTGCTCAGAGTAATCAATCTATTCTGAGCTACACGTAGCTAATGTATCTGTAGAATCTGACTTTTTATGTATACAGCATTCTTGTCAGGACATTGGACTGGCAAAAACTGAAGCCAAATATGCCATGGCTTGTGGACTCAATAGTCTGTGTGCTCTTAGATTTAATAGTATCCTTTAGCAGTAGACCTTAATGAGTTGTGTTTAATATCTTAAACTTATTAAGACAGAAATTCCAGAATAGATGCTCTCATTTTCCCTGAATAGTATATGTGATATTCGTGATTATTAGACAAGCAAATCCCAAGCCTTAACAAATACTTTTGCATATTCTAGCTCAGTTCCTCTATTATAAGATGAAGAAACCTGATGATCGTGAAGATAACAGTGGGGATTATCAGGCAGTCAAGCCGTAACAGTACACTACCTCGCTTGTGTAGCAGCAAATTAAGCTGTGGATGGATAGCTATTGTATTCAACATCTCGTCCATCTCACTTAACTGGTCCTGATTCCACATGAGCTCAGATGAGCTAGGTTAAATGGAAAAAAATTGCTGCAACTGAACGATCTCTAATTGCACGTGACCGAGATGAGATCGGTTATGGAAAAATAATGTTTCTATTCCATTATCATTAATTGCATGTGACCGATTGTTTTTCTCTGCAGTTACAACCTATTTAAATACAGCATATAAAACAGGATAGAATATCGTTATGTATTTCACAGGATACTCGTACCATAAATTTATATGCTTAGTGTTACTGGCATTTATCTCAAAAAATAACTAGGATGTTATTAGTTCAACATGTTGAACATTGCTTGCTATTTAAATACTTATCCACAAAATCATAACAGAAACTAAGATATAGGACTGTCAATACTAGTATCAGACATGGAAAAAACACAGAACAGAAACTAAGATATAGAACTGTTAATACTAGTATCAGACATGGAAAAAACACTGGGCAAATAACATAGAGCTTAGTCTTCATTATCAGAATCCGAATTGACTTCAATGATCCCTCGGTTCGATTCGAGTCTACAGGGCTATTTTGGACTGTTGATCTAGGGACTCATAATTCCATAACCTCTGAGCTGGGATCTTGTTGTTTTTCCTGTCCAAAAGTCTCATAATTCTATAACCTCTTAACCAGGCCTTCATATTTTTTTATCGAGGACATTCATTCTGTCTAGCCCTCGTTTAGTTCGCTGCGCAGTCAAATAATTTATGTGTTTGGAGCTTTGATCCTCTACTCGCTGAACCACAGCGGTTTTGGTTTGACAATAGAAACGAACTTGGTTTTGGTCTGATATTAGAAACGAATTTGTTTGATTAGGGTTTCATTTTCTATGCCGACTTAAACTTTTGACCTTCACTAGCCATGTTCTGGACACACTGCCTCCTTCCAACCAACTCCTTCCAAGTCCACCTCTAAACCGTTTCTCTTTCCTGGTGGTTCAAGTTTTACAAGCCATCCTTTCAGCATTCACCAACTATGAATTTGTGACTATGCTAATTATATATATATAAGAAACCATGGAAGTAACTCGTGCCAATGGAATGCCCCTTCTTTCTCTGAACTTCTATACAGACTTTAGGGCTGGCCCTATACTGTCTACGTTCCAACGTTTAGACTACGGCTTTGAGGTTTAAGATAAGGTCTGCATGCCTTCCATCTGTCCCAAATACAAGCGACCCATGTGATCGTTTGATAATCGCCGCCCTTATAACCCCATAGGAAACTGCAGAACATATGTGACTGATGTGATTTGTTTAATAATGGCCTCCCTTATCACCCGATAAGGAACTGCGCAATATACTCATTTTTAACAGTCTTTTGAATTTTTTTATTTACCTATGATTTCGGAAACTGTTTTAAGTTATTCATATCTTTATGAATATGTTTTATTCACATTAGATTTGAGTATGTTTTGTTGTATTATTGATACACCAGAAAATATAATATATGTATTTTATTTTTTATTTATATATATATTTTTATATAATATAATATGTATTTTTATATATGAGGAATTTTATTTGTTGAATTCAATTTTATTGTAATTAATGTTATATTGATATAATTTTTAATTCTAGTTTTTTAACTTAAATTCTTTGCTAAACTTTAGCCTACCAATCTATTATGTATAATAATGTTTTAATAAGGAGGTTTCATTATTTTTTATTTTATAATATTTATATTGTATAAAATAAAGAAATTTTATATTTCATATAAAAAATTATTATAATTAAAACTAAATCTATTAAATGTAAAAGTTATAATTATACTCTAAATAAAAATAAATAAGTTAAACTTTCTATAATTTTGATCTTTTTACCTATTTGTTATTATTGATCATATTTTTTTTATTAAAATTGTAATTTTTTATTATTATTCATCATAATTTTTTTTATTAAAATTGTAATTTTAAATAACAGATTGATATTATTTTGAGCCAAAAATATTCAAATTGTACTTATTCAAAATAATAATATTTTTTCTCAATTGATTAGCCAATGAAAACAACACATATACTCAAGAATGAACATAAATTATTCAAAAGAAAACACTCTATAATATTTAACTTTCACGGTTTTAGGGTTAGCTCAACCTCTTGTAAACAATGTTTTTAGATATTTTATTAGATCACTTTATATCCCATGGTTGGTTAGATAAGTATTTATTTAGATTTAATTTACATTTAGTGATTTACTAAGTATATCATTTACAAATGTAAAAATCATTCTTTCAATTTATGAAAAAATAATGTTTTTAGATATTTGATTAGATCATTTTATATTTAATGGTTGGTTTTTTTTTTTTTGTAAGTGAGTGTAAGATCTTGCATTACTAAAGGAGGGTTATGATACAAAAAAGGGGACTCCTTGGTCTGCCAAAAAGGAAACCAGACCAGAGGTTCTTGGGTTGCATTTTCTGAAATAAACAAGGGGTATGACTGGACTGCCACCATGAGAAACCAGCCCAGTTCTACCATATCCAGTTTTTTGAAAAGATAAGCACAACAGACATGAAAAAAAAGAAGTTGAGAATGACACTAAACTGACCAGACTGACTTGACAAAAGACTAACCAGACACTAGTCCAGGACAATGATGTGTTTCTTTCCTTCATCTACCTCAGGCCTAGCCCTTGTTCTCTTCATTTTGGAAGATCGTGCGAGTCTTTCTGATATGTGTTGGTGCTCTGTGTCCGTCGGTTGGCGTGATCTCCATGTGATGGATGTAGCGCAAGTAGAGGTGGAAATGAGCAACCAACCTCTCCATTTTGGCTTTTTGGTCCTTCTTGACCTCAACTAGCAGTTTGGTAATGGTTTCCAGACCGTTGAGATGACTCAAGATTTTTTTGAGTAATTTATTGTGTTCCTTGTTGTCCTCCAGTCTGGCGTCTTCCATTTCCGAGCTCACTTTGTCGATCATCATCTTTGTTAGCCACACCATCTCCATCGTTTTGTGGTAGAGGGTTTCTCTGGGCTGCATGGCTCCCGGGTCAGTTACCTAGTCAACTTCTCGAGTTAGAGCATCCCATGCTTTGCCCTTGTGTTTTGCTTTGATTTCCTTTTCCCACCGGTTAATGGTCGCTTTTCTTTCGGTGCAACCAGAGTATGAAAGGTGCCCTTCACGTCTTTTTTCGCCTACTCCATCCTTGAAACCCACCGAGGACTGTTCAGAGTTTCCTTCCCCAGGGGGTTTCTTTTGTTATCCATTCGCTTCATTCGCACCATCCCGTCTGGCCTATGGCAACTCCTTTGCTAGATTCTCAACATGTTCCTGTCTTCACAGGCATTCCTCCTTTCCCTGCCCTTGTATGTGTGGTAGACCTTGCAGTTGTGCTCTTCCTGTTTGCATCTATTTCTATTGTTTCTTCTCTTATTGAAATTCCCCTGCTACGGGCTCGTCTTTCCAATCATGGTCTTCCCGTAGAGGTGAACCTTCCCGTCCTTTTTCCCTATCATGGTACGTATGATCATGATGACTCAGTCGGTATCCCTGTGCGGTCCCTTGCCCCTTCTCGCTAGATATCCTACTGTGTTATTCCCGATACCTGTTCTTTGGCATTGTGTATCGATACTGGTTTGTGTCAATCCCTCTTTCCTTACGTCAATCACTACCTGTTGTTTGTCGTCTATACTTTCCCACGGTATTTCCTCGCAAATATTAATGTTGACATGACCTTGTTACTGTACCCTTGCCTGTTGTGTAATTTGATCCTGCATTGTAATTGGTGGTCGAGTGTTGGGCAGTCATATCCTGCCTGGGTCCTTCGTGCCTTCTGCTGGGCCTTGCACTGCCCTCCTTGATGTGACCTTCCTTGATTAGTCTGTCGTCACGATATTTTTTCGCTATTTGGATGCATTTTATTCTGAATTGTCCATTCAAGATGTTGATCTAGGTAGTGTCTAGTTCCGTTCCTTCCTTACTAACCCCCTCGTTGGTGATTCTGTTTGTGAGGCCATTTGTTGACCTGCGTACCCAATGCAACTCCACTGTGTTCATTGTTTGCAGATGCTCTTGGATTTTTTGTAGGGAGTGTGCCAAGCGCCAGTGTCTTTGAACCTTTCCCACTCTGGTGCCATTTTGGAGTCTCTTCACCGTGTTGATAACCAAGGTGGAGTCACCTTCCACGATAATGTTTGTCATCCTTTCACGCCTTAGAATTTCTAGACCGAGCTTCAGGGCTCCAAATTCTGTTGCATTGTTGGTTGAATTTCCCAGACTCCCAACCTACAGTCAGATTATGTTACCACCACTATCTCTGATTACCCCTCCCATCCCTGTCATTCCTGGGTTTCCTTTTGCTGCCTCGTCAAAATTCAACTTGAGGAGCCCTATCGGAGGGGGTGTCTAGTTGCGCTCTCCTGTTTGGAGTTGCGGTGGCCACCCTACCTGTGTGTTGTTGCGCTCGTCTTTTAGGTGAAAAGCTTCCAGGGTGTGGGATTCCTGGCCTATGAGTTGCGCTTTTTCAGTTTGGCAGTTGCGGCTTTGCACTGTTTCTCGTATTTATGAGATTAATGCTTCCTTGAGTTTCCCTTCTGGAAGGCTTTCATTCCTCAATATGCATTAGTTCCTTTATTTCCATATTGCCCATATGATCATCCCCGACATGAGATTCCAACAATGGTTCACCATTTCATTTTCGTTGTAACTCTCATTCCAGTTGTTGATAGTTGTGTTGATGTTACCTCGGGTCCTATTGGACTGGCAAAAGGTGCCTGCCGCCCAATCCCACATCTCTGCTATCTAATTACATTCATCGAGGAGGTGATTCGTTGTTTCTTCCTTAGCTTGATAGAGGTGGCATTGTGATCGGCCTATGAAACCCCTTTTCCTTAGGTTTTCCCAGGTTAGAATTCGGTTGTGAAGTACTAGCCATTTGAATATTTTAATTTTTGGCCACTTGGGGCTGCCCCAAATCTTTCCCCACTGTTGTGCCGGATCTTCTTGGTCCTGGTCCGCTATGTACTTTCGATCTTCTTTTAAGTTGAATTCCCCCTCATTTTTCATGCCCCATCTTAGTTGGTCCTCTTCCTCTGAGACTACAATTTTCCTTTTCCCCAATTCCTCCACCGATTTCGTTATTGTTGTGATCCGGTCTCTATTTTGTGGATTGAGTTTGTCCCAGATCCTTCATTTGTTGTGATCATTTTCTTGTTTCCAGTATTGATAGATTTTGATTTTTCCTTGTGCGGTAATTTCCTATTGGAGTTCCTCCCTGTCCGGATTTTCCATTCTAGTTTCCTGTTGCCACACATCCTCCCAGAATCTGGTTGTTTTACCATTCTTCACTTCCTAGAAGCTGTGTTTTTGTATCCAGGCTTTGTTGCACCAGACTATATTCCAGATGGTTGATCCCTCCCTTGTTCTGATAAAACAAATTCGATTTTGGTCATTGATGTCTGGGGCCTACTTGGCCTTAGAGAGGTTTTCCCACAGATATGATTTTTATTTGACCCATCTCCACCATAGTTTTTCCCCATAGGCTTTGTTGGTTACTTGTGGGTCTTGTAACCCTAGGCCTCCTTTGCATTTTGGTTTGCAAACCTTCTCCCAGGCTACCAGGGCCCATTTTTTCTTACTTTCTACTCCTCGCCATAGGAACTCCCTTTGGATGGCTCGTATTTTTTGTAGTATTCCTTTGGGAGCAGGAAACACTAACATCATATAGGTTGAAATTGCTTGCAGAACCTCTTTGGTCAGGATAAGTCTCCCCACTAGGTTGAGGGATCTGTAAGTCCAGTTTTTTATCACTCCTTCCCACGTTGCCATTTTGCATGCTCTGTCTGTCAGGGGGGATCCCAAGTATTTCATTGGGAGTGTTTTGCGTTCAAACCCCAAAATGTTTTCCAAGTTTCTATGAATTGTAGGGTTGGTATTGAAGAAGTAGATTATGGATTTGGAGTGATTGATCTCCACTTCCAAGGCTTCCCCAAACTCTTCTAACATTATTTTATAGGATTTTTCTTCCTTGAACGTGAGTGTGCCATGGAGTAAGGTGTCATCAATGAACTATTGGTGCATGGATGTAGGGCAGTTTTCGAAAGGTTTGATGCTTGTTATTTCTCCTATTGTTGTTGTGTTTTTTTATGCTTCTACTGAGTCCTTCCATCATCAAAATGAACAGGAATGGTGATAGAGGGTCTCCTTGTCTGATGCCTCTTGAAGGCTAGAAGGGTTTGCTTGGGGCTCCATTTATGAAGAGAGAGTAACTTTTCATTGAGACTAGGCTGACAATCTAGTTGATCCAGTGCTATGCGAAGCCAAAGGCTTCTAGAGTCTTTACCATATAGTGCTAGTTGATTTTTTCATAAGCTTTTTCTAGGTCAAGTTGGATTATCATCCCCCCTCTCCTTTGGATTTTCAGTGTGTGTATTAGCTCATGGGCATGGATGATGTTGTCCAAAATTTGTCGCCCTTCTACGAAACCCACCTATTCTTATGAAATTAGTGTGGGTAGGAGAGGTTTCAATCTATTGTCTATGACTTTGGATATTACCTTGTAAACCACATTGCATAAAGCTATGGGTCTGTAGCGGTCTGGGTTCCTTGCTTCATTTTCTTTGGGGATTAGAGTAATCATTGTGGCATTTAGCGCTTTCAGGATGAAGGCCGAACGTCTGGAGTCTTCCACCACCCTATAAACGTCATGTTTGAACACTTCCCAGCATGCTTTGAAGAATTCCACTTTGAAGCCATCTGGACCAGGGGATTTTCCATTAGGCATCTCCTGGACCACTTGGTCAATTTCCTCCTTAGTGATGGGTTTGTTTAGATTGATATTTTGTTCCTCGGTAACTAGCCGAGGGATGTGCTAAGTTATCCTTTGTATGGCCTCTGTTCAGTCTTGGTTGGGTTCCTGGGCTATCCCATGGAAGTGATTTACCAGTATATTTTCAATCTCCTTGTGGGATTCTCTCTCGATTACATCATGATCCCAAATTTTCAGGATTTTGTTGTGGGTTCTTCTAGCAATGGTTGTTATATGAAACAACTTGGTATTCTTCTCTCCCTCCTTTAACCACCTAATTATGGAATTTTTGTTAGAATATTGGATGTGCTCGTTTAGCCATAGACAATATAGCAATATTGTCACCCAACAATAGGTCGAAGCCACCCCCGAGCACCTTAACCTTGACAAAGAATCATTTCGGAAGTAAACCCTAGACAAGATATCCAAATAAAGGTGGCACACATTTCTCCAAGGATAGTACACCAAGAGAAACAAGAGCTGATCAGGGAGTCCAAACCATAAACACGAGAGAGTCCAAGGCAAAACCAAAATTTGCTAGATGCAACAACTACAACAACATCTCTCCTCCAAACTTCCACACAAACTAGCCAACTGTAGTGCACACAAGTGTTTCTTCTGCAGTTCTAAGAATACTGGCTAGAATGAAGACCGGCCTCCTATATTTATACTAATTTTGGCAGACTGCCTGGGCCGACTTCTCATTCTGGGTACTAAGTCTTTAGTATATAATATTTCCTTTAGTTGACTTCTTCTCTTGGATGCTAATAACCTAATACAAGTCATTCTCTTGAGTCGACTTGTCTACTAGGGTTATTAACCAATTAATTAGGGTTTCTTCTTTCTTCCCTGAATATTCTATTCTCGTTAGGTTTACACATGGAGGTAAATACCTCCCGCAACTACCATAATATCAACACTCCCTCCTAGCTAGGGAGGTGTTGAAGGTAATGGTCTTGATCACAAACATACAATTCACCCGGTTGCGTCAACATAGTCGTATAGACTATCTCATGATTATATCATGAGCACCATCATCACTATCAGTGTTATCACTTGCATAATCTCTCAAAACCATACTCCATCTGAGTAATCAGATGTGATGCTGGATAAGTCACTCACTCCACAGAGTGACACAAGAACCATTCTTCTAATCTAGACATATGTCCTAGAAGAATAAATGTCCTAGATCTTTTTCCATTTGGGGAAATCTCTGTCCATTGATCATCCATGTAACTGATAATCATTTCCAACACTGCTGATAGTTTTCAAGGAAATTGAAACAATGTCATTCAATAGAACACAACTGTGTCTATACATAGTAGTAGACAACTACAATCCAGTGGTACGCTACCACACCAAGTAGAAAACTGATACTTAATCAATGACATATATTCACAATCAGTGGAACACATCCATCACAGTAGTATACATCTACTCTCCGGAGACATTTAGTCTCCATAACAATCATATCATTTGATATCAACCTGCACAAAAAACATTGTTATGATATAAACTGAATCATCTTGGCCATTCTTCCACTCACATCTCTGAGATCTGGAAGAGCATCTACCCTCAGAAGGTAAAACATCAATGATGAACTATCTGGACTATTCTTCTCAAGCAAGGAAGAATAAATGTCTCGATTTCTGAGCCTATACCATTCACCTATCTGGGCCATTCTTCCGACACTAAACAACATGCAACCTGGAAAGAATGATTCTGCGCTATGGAATGTATGTCCCTGATTGTTGAACCTGGACCATTCACCTATCTGGGCCATTCCTCCGACACTAAACAAAGTGCAACCTGGAGAGAATGAATTTTCCCTAGGGAATGACTATCTGGACCATTTCCTAAGGAAATGATTGTCCCACACCAACCTCCAAAACAGACCATTATTCAAAACTGCTCACGACTGTGAGCTTCGAAAGAATGACTGTCTGGCAAGGCGGACTAGTCTTCTTGACCACCACTGAGAGTGTCTGTGAAGAAGATAGACTGTCCTAGACCATTCCCCATGTTAACCCTAAGGGGAATCACTATCTGTGGTACATCATCAATCCATCGAACCATTTTCATTATGAAAATGACCGTTCAATCTACACCATTTTCCAAACATGGAAAATGCCTGTCCATCATAAATCTCAAACCACTTTCCAAACTGGAAAGAAACTGCTCATCCAGGACCATTTTCAAACTGAAAAAATGATTGTCCATAAATCAATAACACATCAGTGCTCCCTCCCAACCTGGGAGTCATATCTTCCTTTTTCAATGAGGAAGTCCTCTCCACGAGCTCCATCTTGAGTATGAAAACTCTTTCATCTTGGACAAAGGCTTTATCAAAATGTCTGCTTATATGCTCATCTGTGGAGATATATATTGGAGAACCACTTTCTCTTTTATGGACTTAATCATGGAGAATGTAATGCTTAATCTCAATGTACTTCAGTCTTTCTGGAACACTAGTTTTCTTCGAAGGCTTCATATAGCTCTGATCAATATAATATACCATTGTTGGATTCATCTTTTGTTTCCTGCTACCTCATAACATCGTGGCAAGGGTCAAACTGGAACATATCCAAGTTGTACTTCTTCTTCCATCATGAGGGTTTGTCATGGATTATAAATTCATCATCCTAAGATTCTGAGTAACCATTCTAATACAATATCTCTGTTATAGAAAGTTTTTCACCTCGCTTATGCTGTGCATTGGAGGTTCTTTACCAAGTTGTCTTCTTTCATCTGCATACAAGGATCTCCTTTTGGTATACCTCAAAACTTTGAGGTTGTTATACACTTCATTGTTTGATTACTCTGTTGAGGAGAATAGTCCTTACATTTGTCTTATGTAAAATTTAACCCATGGATATAGCAGGAGATATAATGTCTCACGTAGAGGCGTGTCTAGAACAAGCTATCATCATAGTCTTCTCCCTCCATATGGGATAACCTTTAGTTATGGATCTCGCAATGCTTCCATTCATAAGTCTTCCATACACTGTTCTTCATCATAACTTCCATTTCTTCTACTTGATTTCTTCTAGTGGGTTTAGATCAAGTTGGTAGTCTTGTGATTCTTGATACAATGAATGGTTGTTCTAGATTTTCTTTCTTTCTTGGAATCTTCATGTTCTTTCTCATGTTTCTCTTTAGCTCTTAGGTCCATGTAGTTTTCTATAGATTCCATGCCCTGAAGATTCCAAATTCTTTCTTTCATCATAGGATCATGGATGTTGATGGAAAACTAGGGATCTTTTAAAGCTTCCTTTCAAAGAGGACTTCTTTTAAGGTCACACTGAACACATGCTTCTTTTCATGGTTGCTAACATGGATAGATACTTCATCATATTCAATGGAGCATATAATTTAGGATTATCTCCCTCCTAATCCTTGCTTCATGCATGAATGCATGCTCTTCTTTTGGAAATATATGATCGGCTTTGTCCATCTAATAGATTCCATGATTCCGTCTGCATCCTTATTTCATTTTGCAAAGTGTCACAAGTCCTTTTCCAGTTTCCTCTTGATTGCTGACTTATTTTATGTCTTTACTTCTTCTAGGTTTCTTCAAGATTGAATCTGAATTCGGCTTATCTTGCAACTGATACTTATGTAATAGTTTCCAGATGAATTGTTACCAAGGATTGTTGATGTACTTCATCCTTTCATGTGCATTTCCTGACTTGTAGTCATTGTGATAGCAAGTCCTCATTTTGTTGATCTTCCATAGGTGTAGTTTCTCTTGAACATCTTATCTTGTAAGAAATAGATATGCAAGATATGTACAGAAACTATGTAAACATGTTATGTACAAGAACTATGAAGAATATTGTTACATTGTCTTAGAAGAAGAAGTATGTTATATCATGCTTGGCCTTCTTTGATGGTTTCCCTTCTTCAACAGTTGATGCTTCATGTGTATCCTTCCTTTTCTTTAGCTCGGGACAATGATTCTTGTAGTGATCATATTTTTGACATTTGAAGCATTGTATTTCTGACATATCTTTCTCTTGATTTGGCTTCTTCCTTGAGCCAAACTTCCTTTTGTTCTTGAAATTCTTGAATCTTGTTGTGAAGGCTTGATCATTGTATTTCTTTTGAGGTTTCTCTTTTGAACTAATCCTTAATTCTTCTTGTGCACAACAAGTCCAAAGTTCTTCAAATGTAGGATACTCCTTCCTTGTGTTCATGCTTGCGGAAAATGCATCCCATGCCTTGGGAAGATTGTTGAGTACTATATTTACCGGTTCCTTCTCTGAAATGATTTCTTCAATAGCTTGTAGTTGATATTTTAACTGAGATATTCTCACAAAGTATGATGTTATGTTGTATTCTTCATTCATCTTCATTTCACGGAGCTCATTCTTCATACTCATTACTTGTCCAATGTTTCTGACAGAGAAGAGGTTTGTTAGGGCATCATATATCTTCTTAGATGAGTCAAGATGGGAGATGTAGGGTATCAAGTGATATTTTATAGAATCCACTATGATACTCATGGCATTGATGTCATTGTCTTTGAACTTCTCCATAACTACAATATTCTGCGGTTCCTTCTCTTTTCCTTCTTCAAACTTTGGTTCCACAATCTTTCCTTTCACGATATCCAAACACTTTATTCTTGGCAAGGATGAGACCAACCCTTGTATTCCATACTCTGAAGTTAGAAGCCCCTTCTGACTTGTTTTCTGAGTTCATAGAGTAATTCATGGTTTCTTTGACTTGGTCAACCCTAGATTCGACCAAAAGCTCAAACTTGATGTGTTAGCTTTCTGAGAGTACCAGGAGGTGCACTAGGCTATGGCGCAGTAGTATATCTAGAAATTAGGTCAATCCCTTCACTTAAGGTTCCTTAATGAGAGGGTTAGGGTTTCTACAACTGTATCTGCTAGTAACCCTAGCGACAGTGCTTTAGTAACTGTTCCTTCTAGAAACCCTAGATGCAACTCTTCAATGAGCTTAGTATCCTTATGGATATGCTCCCTCCTAGTGGTTAGACTGAATGAAGGAGGTGTGGGGCCATAACCTATTAGAATATTGGATGTGATTTTTAAACCATAGATAATATAGTAATATTGTCACCCAACCATAGGTCGAAGCCACTCCCAAGCACCTTAACCTTGAAAGAGAATAATTCTGGAAGCAAACCCTAGACAGGATATCCAAACAAAGGTGGTGCACCTTTATCCAAGGATAGCACACTAAGAAAGAGCAACAAGAGCTGATTAGAGAGTCCAAACCATAACCAAGAGAGAGTCCAATCCAAAACCGAAATCTGCTAGATGCAACAGCTGTAACAACACCTCTCCTCCACACTTGCGCACAAACTGGCCAACTTCACTGTGCACAAGTGTTGCTTCTGCAGTTCTAATAATACTGGCTAGAATGAAGACTGGCCTCCTGTATTTATACTAATTCTGGTAGATTGTCTGGGTTGACCTCTCATTCTGGGTACTAATTCTTTAGTATATAATATTTCCTTTAGCTAACTTCTTCTCTTGGAGGCTAATCACCTAATACAAGTCATTCTCTTGAGCCGACTTGTCTTCTAGGGTTATTAACCAATTAATTAAGGTTTCTTCTTACTTCTCGAAATATTATATTCTCGTCAGGTTTACACGCGGAGGTAAATACCTCCTGCAACTACCATAATATCAACACTTTTGACACCATATAGTATCTTCCTGTTGGCATATTGCTTCCCATTCCTGGGTCATTTGGATTGTTCCTTTATCTGATCCTCTGTATATCCCTCATTTATGCATATTTTCTAGAGTGTCCTCATTTTGTCTTCAATATTTTTTTTCTCTTGGTTTATGTTTCCAAATATTTCATTGTTCCACTCCTTGATTTTATGTTTGATATATTTGAGTTTCTTATATAGTTTGAACATCCTTGTCCCTTGCTTTGGTTGTTCCTCCTGCCACCATTGGCTAATGTTATCCTTAAAGGTGGGATGTTCAATCCAAAATTTCTCAAATCTGAAAGGTCTATTCTTCGGTGTGGTTTGGAAGTTTGCTTCCAATTGGACTGGCCAGTGGTCAGAACCCCCCCATGGAAGGATGCTGCAGTCTAAAGTTAATCCCTCCATAATGATGGAATATGACACCAATAATCTATCTAGCCTTGTCTCTACTTGATGTTGATTTATCTATTTGTTGTTCCACGTGAACTGGCCATTACTGGTTCTGATGTCCACCATATCCACTGTGTCAATTAAAGTTGAAAATTCTTCCGCATCTCTATCCAGTCTCCTGGTGCCTCCTTTTTTCTCTACAAGTGTCATGATGATGTTGAAGTCCCCTACCAGGATCCAATGGAGTTTACTGGAATGATCTTTTAGGTTTTCTAGGTCTAGGAGCATTGTTCTCTTTTCCTCCAACATCTGGGGTCCATACACATTAGTGCATAGAATCACCTCTGTGTTATTTATGATTTGCATGTTAACCGAAAGTGTGTGTCTGGTGGCTTCAATTGCCTATAGATTCATCACTTGTGAGTTCCACAAAGTGAGAATACCGCCTGCCATATGTTGTCCTTCAACAACCAACATATTTTACTTGCTCCATTTTTTTTTGATGATTGTTTCGATTTTGTCTACAGTGAATTCTATCTCTTGGATGAAACAAAGGTTCGATTGTTCCTTCCTCGGTCTGTTTTTAAGGATTCTTTTCTTTCGTGGGTTTTTTATGCCTCTTATAGTCCATGTTATAATATTCATTTAAACATGTGGGGGGGAGTTGGGAAAGAGATTTTTGATCTTACCTGAGTTTATCAGTAGAGCTCCTAGTTCCTATAGGGTTATGTTGTTTGATTTCTTGCCTTTTTTCCTTCTCAACTTCTTGGGTGAGAGATGTGTTTTTCCCTCACCTTCTTTGATTATTAGGTGTCCTATCTCCCCCTACGTGCACTTGATCCCTATGGATTTTACTTCCTCCCTTAGGAGGAAGAGGTATTGGATACGATCTAGTTGTTCTGCTAGTACATTGTCTACACCCTACCTTTTCCATTTCTCCAATATGTTCGGGAGATCTATTCCTTCCCTTTCCTCAATATCTCTGAGATCAGGATCCTCCGTAACTACCTTGCTTGGTGTCATTTCCGCATCTCCATCTGCCTCCTGCATGGGGGTGTTTGCATCTTTGGTTTCTCCGTCCATAGTAGTTGCGCTACCCCCTATTCCATCTTATTTCTTGGACTATATGTGTTCCCATTTGTTGTTTGTTCCTTAACTTCTTTAGCTTTTTCCTTTTCCTTTCCTCCTTCTTTCCCTTTGTTGGTCTTGTCCTGCCCTTCTGTTCTATTCTTGGCTTCTGGATTGATTCCTATTGGGGATTTACTTGGTTTCTTATTTACTCTGTTTCTATGGTTCGACTTTATAAAACCATCCTCATCCTGCTATTTTTTTGTTTTTTCTGCTTCTTGCTATTTATTGAGAGGACATTCTTTGATTAGGTGTCCATTTTCATGGCATATTATGCACCTAAATGGGATCTACTCATAGTCGATGCTTTGTATCCATTCCTCATCACTGGATTCCAAGCTTATGGCTTCTGGGAGTGCCCCTGAAACATCCATCTCTATCCAAATCCTTGCATAGGATGTATATCTCCCTTTTAGGGTTGCTTTCGATGTCTTCACATATTTTCCAAGTTTGTTCCCAATTGCTTCGAAGGTGGACGAAATCTAGTAGTATAGTAGAAAGGAGTAAATCCTCGGCAAGATGGGTACATTTTTTAAGGTTTATCTCTCTGGGGAGAAGTTTTCCTTCCATGGCCACATGTATAGTCCTGCTGAGGTGTGGAAGTATGCCCCCCCCCTAAAAGACTTTATCCCTGTCCTCCAAGTTCATGAATAATGTTGCGAAGAATCCTTTCAAACCCATGTGGATTTCCACTTCTCTTCTTGGCTTCCATTGATATTTTATCCAGTTGCGCAACGTTCTTTCTATGGGCCATAAACCCATGGACTTGCAAATTAGTGCATGCATCTTCATCTGGTCCCTGAAGAGTTGCGTTTTTGGATCTTCCAGTATCACCTTGGGTATCAGTGTTGTTTTAGGTTTACATGGGTTGCTCCCTTCTACCCCATTGGGTTTCGCTGGTTCTTTCACATCATTATGGGTTTCTCTGGCTTCTTCCCCCATGCGATCCCTTTTCTCTTGGTTTCTTTCATAATTCTTTTCTGGTCCTGATCCCGAGGTGCTCGTCACTGGTTCCTTGAAACCTACGCCTCGTGGGCCTTTCCCCCTATCCACCACTACCTATTTGTATGAGGGGTTTCCATTACCACCCCCTTTGGTAACCATGTTGTCCTTTGTTGTGACCACAACTGTCAAACCCTAGCTTGCAGTTGCTCCAAACCCTAGCAGAGATAGTCATATCCAATGGTTGATTAGGTAGGTATTTATTTAGATTTAATTTACATTTAGTGATTTACTAAGCATATCATTTACAAATGTAAAAATCATCCTTTCAATTTATGAAAAAACATATTTAATTTTTTCTATAAAATTTCTATCGATAAAAAATAATATTTATCCATCAAAATTTAAAATTAAAAAATATTGATAATTAAATATATACCTATCCTTAAAAGGATAAAATTAAATATATATATAAATTTTGAAAAATATCCAAACTCTTACACATATTTAAATTATAGTTATTCAAAATAATATTATTTTTTCTCACTATACATATACTAGAGAATTGACATAACATATTCAAAAAAAAAAAAAACATGCAATACTTGTCTCTATAATATTTGTCTTTCATGGTTTTAGGGTTAGCTCAAACTTTTATCAACATATACTCGAGAATGGACATGACATATTCAAAGGAAAACAAAACATACAATGTTTTCTCTATAATATTTATTTTTCATGGTTTTAGGGTTAGCTCAACCTCTTATCAACACTGTTTTGAGGTATTTGGTTAGATCAGTTTGAATCTAGGTTAGGTAGGTGTTTAGTTAGATTTAATTTGTTAGTGCCAAAGAGGTGTTATCACAGTTGGGATATAAATTATAATAGGGCAATGTGGGAGCCAACAACACTTGACTTTATAATAAGTTTGGGTTTTCTAATCTCCATGGTAGACACGGCTTTTTTTCCTCTCAATATTATCTCTATATTTCTTTACTTTGAGTAGTTGCCACTGACAATACCATACCACTGACAAAATGTTGAAGAACCAATTACATGAATACACACATAACAATTATTTTTCATTGCTTATTTACTATACTGTAAATGTGTTAAGATACTGTTAAGAATATAGGAAAGAAAGTGAATAACTAGAATATCAAGAAGACAAAGAACACTGGAGAAAAAGGCACGAAGCCAAATCAATTAATATGTACATCAATAATGTATATATAGTACATAGACCACAACTGTCCTCTAACGATATGACCGTTAGGGTAAGATAACGAACTATGATTAGAGAGTTTTGAACATCCCCCCCTAATCATAAGTTTGTTCTTGCCTAAAAAACTGCCACTTCTTGACAACTAGTAATGTGTCAAGAAAATATTCAGAGGGCTTAAGATCCTCTCTGAAATTTGAAAAAATAGCAGAATTTGATGTCTTCTACTAAATTGGTGGTGTAAGTGTGACCACAAACTCATTTGGTGGTTTCAGGATGACCACAAACCGAATATCTAGCAGAAGATGATGTTTTCTACTAAATGTCATGGTTTTAAGTTGACTGTAAACTAACAAGAACTCAAGGCTCAAAATTCTAAAAATGTAACAAGAAGAGATTCATGTCTTATGCTTAATTGGTGGTTTTAGGGTGACCACAAACTATCAAGAGCTCAAGGGTAAAAAAACTATTAATGGTTTTAGGATTACCACAAACCATATCAAAAACAATATGTTTAGGAACAAGACTGCATACCAAGGACTAGGTTGCATACTTGATCATTTGTTCACGAGCTCTAAATCAAACTTGGTCAAACTTGGAACCACTTTAGTTTTCCCCCCTGTCAGGGACAAGTGGTTCAAATTCCCTTGACTGTCATTCACAAGTATGGCCAAGAAGAGATCCAACACATGTATAAGCTACTGGAACAATGTGTATCCTTTCACAATTCATACATGGATGAAGATCAAACTCTGATATATCATCTAAAACTTCATTGGCTTCACTGATTTTGTTGTGAGAACACTGTGGAAATTTATGAATAGAAACAAGTTTAGAATGGGTCTTATTTTCTTTCTTTTTGGAGTGAGGGTTTCTTGCAATTCCACCCTTTCACAATAATCCAACTCGACAATATAAAATTTAAGCTCAAGAGAAGGGTGTTGGATTCAACTAAAAAATGCACCCAATTACAATTGCAAGTCATAAAATTCTGAACAAACACTAGTCCAGAATGCAGGAGTTGAAATATTCTTTAAAATTTTCGATGATGTATATGTAAATATTTGTAGACGTTGGCTTGATGTTTATATACACAAACTTCACTTGTAAATCTTCTCTCACAAGAGACACTTTACTATTTGGAAGCAATAGGATGACCTCAAATTCTAGTCAAATTTCCCAAATGCAAACAACAACAATTTTGGAGACAATCCAATACCCTTCCTCTCAACAATGGCTTTTACCCCAAATGATGGCTCTATCTAGCATACAATAACTCATAAAGGTTAACTTCAAATTTAATCCAATGGAGTTTCTCACTTCAACATTAACTCCCAAGCTCTCTCAGGTTATTTTAACTTTGTTATTTTTAGTAAAATTGAAATTTGATGTGACTTTATAGCCACTCTTTCCAAGATTTGACTTTCTTGGAAGCGTTGTCTTTTGGTAATCAAATTTAAATCCCATAACCAATATGCCTCTGATATTGGAGCTCTATATCATCATAGTTATCTTTTGTTTTGCATAATCTCTTAATATGTTTATCCATATCCATTCCCAAAGGAAATGAATAGTTGTCAACTTAGATAAATATACATACATACATAGATTATCTGAACAATAACAACATTATATGCTCGGCTTAATTAACCCCCACAAAAAATTATGAGTTTGGATGTTAGAACAACTTTCATATTCCTTCCTCCCTCCAATTCCGACGATGATAGAATGACTCCACTCTAACATGATTACTTTTCTTTTCTCTAAAAGACTTGATGGTCGACAACTCCTTCATAGGTCCCGGTAGAGACTGTTATGTACACGACAAATTTACTTCTCAACAAGTTGCATTTGACAACTTATTCACTGAGTCTTGGCAAAGATCGTTCTGTAGGCGGAAAATTTTCTCCCAAACAGGCTACATTTGTCATGGTAAAGTACAACTTAACTCTCTAATCAGTCTCTATCAACCTCAAATTATTTGTTGTGTCATTCATTTCCAGCCCATCATCGTTCAAGACTCCATGATATTTTCTTCCAACGGTGTGTCGTATCGTCGATTCACATTCCTTCGTTGCAGACTCTCACTGTACTTCAACTCCATGGAAAGACTACCATGGATATCAAGATTATCAAGACCTTGAGACAAAAGGTGCTTAGATATCAAACATTCCTCTGATAAACTATCAGGCTCGTAAGATCAATATCATGCTCTGATACCATTGTTAAGATACTGTTAAGAATATAGGCAAGAAAGTGAATAACTACAATATCAAGAAGACAAATATCATGAACATTGGAAAAAAAGGCATGAATCTAATTCAATTAATATATACATCAATAATGTATATATACCACATAGACCACAACTGTCCTCTAAAGGTACTGACTATAATTAGAGAGTTTTGAACAAAATGATGTAAAATACCATCTTCCCCAATTTAAGCCTATAGTGACATTGAATGGTGTAAAATATGAGTAGGTTATGCTACTTCAGCGCAAGAAGGAGGTATAGACTACTATAGCTCTGTTCGAGATTTAAGATTTTCTTAATCGGGGATCAAATTTCCAGTTTCAATTAAGTTTGATTTCTACCCAAATGCTCAAAATATTTTCTAGGGCTAAGGAAAATGTGGTATTAAATGATTTCTATTTAATTTTATCCAAAACACACTACTACATAAAGTTCCAAAACAATTTCCTACTTGTTTTATATTATATAAACAAAGAGGGCTTAAAGCCAATACCCAAACAAAAGTTTCCATTCTATTCTTGGAAATTGTTCCCTTTTCGTTTTTTGTTTTAGTGAGAACATATTATAGATTATAATCTTTGTTTCTTTATGATAAAATTTGGCACTCCTTGGGAATAATATGTGCCACAATGATATTTGAACATCCCTATTTATTTGTGATAAAATTCAGCAGTTCTTAGGTACAATATGTGCCGCATTGATATTTAAACATTTCTCTCTGCGACTTTGTTGAAGCATGGAGATGGCTTCTTGCTATTTATTATAATATTTTTCTTTATAGATCAGTGTTAGGTTTTCTCCTCATACAATGGAAACTATAGAGTATTTATTATAATATTTTTCTTTATAGATCAGTGTTAGGTTTTCTCCTCATACAATGGAAACTATAGAGCATATTTAAATACACTAGTCCTAGTTGAATAAGCATTTGTCATAATGAGTTAGATGTAATCAGTTCCATTTGACAAAGTCCTAGTTGAATAAGCATCTGTCATAATGAGTTAGATGTAATCAGTTCCATTTGAGAGAGGTAAGTAGTGAGCAGTCTCAGTATGAAGCCACTAACACGAGAGCCATTCTCATTATGGTAAGCTCATTATGACCGCACTAACACCAAATCCATTGTTATTTTGACAAGCTTTTGCATCTAGAAACATAGAGAGTTAGATTTTGTATTCCTTGCAATTGAATCAAAAAAAATTCTTGTGTGAATCCAAAACTGTTTTTTTTTTCCTATTGATTTTTCTACATGCATAATGGTGTTTATGCACTTATCTATTTTATATATTTCCTGAATGTTCTCATATACAATGTGCATTCTCTTGTAATTGTCCATTCTATATCATATGCACTAACTTATTCACATCTTTCCTAATCTACCTCACATAAAATACAAGATTAAATAGTAGGACTAATACACAAACTTATTCACATCTTTCCTAAGCTACCTCATATAGAATAAAAATTAAATAGGAGGACTAGAGTGTCATTTGAGTTTAATGTAATTGAACCATAGTAGTAATTTTTTTGGTTTGAATGTTTTATTTACCTTTTGCAAAGTTAATTGTGTGATTATCCTCCTTCTATAGGAAGGGAGTACCAACATCCCGATGAAAAACATAGGCCATAACTTAAAGGGGGATTTTCTCTTGAATTTCAGCAAATTAAATTTGGATTCCAACCCTAACATACTCAAATGAATGTTTACATTCAAAAAATAATTTGTATTGCTTCTAAATTTGGATTCCAACCTTAACATCCTAAAATGAATGTTTGGATTCAAAAAAAAGAAATTATTGCTTGTGTTTTTGCTTGAAATTTATAGATTTTAACCTAGGACATGTGCAATTTATTTGAGATAGACATCAAGTCTAAATCATGGAAAATATATAGCAATGGAAAATATATAGCTTGAGAAAGGACACACAAATCAAAGCCAATGCATCGTAAAAATGTCCCCAAACATAATATTAACCTCTATTTCCTCCCATTTCAATAGTCTTTCTAAGATCCTCTTTATACATCACCATTGAACCATGCTTTCCAGATGTCTCATTTGGGCTATTCATTGAACCTTTTATTGGAAAATTGTGATATCTTCGTTGAAAACCCCCTAGCATTGATTTTATGATTGATGGACACCTTATGACCTACTCCACCACCACATCCTCTCACCATACATCCATTAACCTTTAAATAAAATTGTTCCCCTATCTTTGAACAACATACCTCCCTTATTCGTTTCCCCTATATTTGAACAAAATACGTCCCTTATTAGTTCAAAATTTCCTTTCCCCACTCAAGGAGTATGCTAGTATACACAAAACTAGTGTACATGTGTGAAATCCATTGTTTAAATGGTGAACTTAGTAGCTTGGGTGATAATATATTTCTTACCTTACTCATTATACACTATCCATTATGGTAAATAAAGTTTATGGATTCTAATTATTAGTCCCTATCGTAGGCATAGAGGGACTATAGTGATCGATAACTTGTTGACTTTATATTAGTTTGTGCTTTGACCATAAATATTTGCATAATATTTATTGTTGGAGGTAGGGAACTAAAAAAAATGATTTTTATATAATAAAAAGTATCATATATGTAATGATATGATTGGATAATAGATTGGAGGTCTTATTGCCGGCTTCGCTACTCCCAATGTTTTATATGTTAACATATCCAAACTTTTTAATCGTATACAATCTTTTTGAATTATATAGTTTTCCTATGTATTTCTTGAAGGTGGATTAATGCTAGCATTAGTTCGAATGTTTATCTTTGCATTTTCTGATAGCTAAATTTATCCCAATGTTTGATATGATAGCATATCCAAAGTTTGTCCTTTGAATACATTCTCTAGCATATTACTATGTGTGATTTTTTCTTTATTCATGCGTTCTTTGAGAGTCTTTGTCATTGTTGCATACGTAAAAAAGCTTGCCATGCTGCAGGATTTCTTAAATGTTTTCACAGGACGACGCCCTTCGACGGTTCTGACAATCTTAAGTGTTTACCTAAAAGGTCTCGCAGCCTTGAATGTTTATTGTACAGTTTCGTTCCATATTTTTTTATGGTGTTGTTTGCAATGAAATTGTGCAAAATTGTTCCCCAATGGCATCACTGGTTTAGTGGTTGATTCTTTTTCGTTGGTTTGTTCCATGCTTCTTGTTCTTGTTTGATTCAACTCTGCAAAGTGGAGGTCCTGCAGCTGCAGTTGCTTGTTCATTGGTTTGTTGTTATTCAACTTTGCAAGCTATTGACCCTGTTGTGGTGGTTTGCAAGTTTTTTGGCTGTGCTCTTGTCATCCCTCGTTGACAGGTAAGTTTTTGTGTCATCGTTTCATTGCTATTCATTTTTTTCTGCTTCGTGTTTTTCACCTTGCAGGCAAGCTTTTTCAATGGTAGGAGTCCTTGCCTCGAAATTTTGTTGCAGAACATCTTTCTGTGTGCTCTTATTTTTTGTTCCTAGAAACCATGCATCTTCATATTTCAGCTGCCCCATATTGCATATTGTGCCATAGCCATTTTGAAAATTGCAGTGCAAAGGGGTTTAGAAAATGAATTTGGAGCTATCACAAGGGGGAACCATCTGCTGGGGTGTAGAGGCGGGAAATGCTTTTATTCTTTGGGTCAAAAAACGGTGTCCACCTGTTGCCTTTGTCCTGTCCTTTCTGTTTTGAAGAACTTTTTCTGCCTCTCAGAAGCTTGTAGGATGCACACCATGAATAGGTTGAAATCGATCTTTCTGCTCAACAAATTTATAGTCTTATTTATTTGTGTTGTTTCTTCTGTTTGGTTCACTTTTCAGTGTACGTTTGTTTTCTTGTCGTCTGCTGTGGCGAATAGGGGGTATTGAATTTGACAATAAGAAGGTTGAAGGATACATACTGGGATTGGTACACAGTTCTGCGCTTGTCTTTTCTATTTTTTTCTTCGTTTTATTATTTTTTTCCCCTTCTCTCTGTTTTCATATAAACTGAAAGTAGCTATGAAACAGCTTCAAAGTCACAGTTCAAAATATGAAACAATTAATAGATGTTGAGTCGTATGAAATAGATACACACTCCATTATACATGAAAACATTTACGAGATGTTGCATAACAATGGGATTTTTAGATTGGATGCATTCTCGTATACTATAGGGGATTTCCTTTTCGATACATTTCAGGTTCTTCTGCATTTACGTTATTCCTTGATTGGCCTGCGTAATGGATTGATAGATTATTTCTTGGGCTGTTTAAAAAATGGTGACACTGAGGCATTGGATTCATATGAATACGAGCTGGAATCTGATTTTCTTTGGCAGTTGCATGGAATACATGATGTTGTTATGTATTTTTCAAAGATGCGGTTGTTTGCATCTGCAATTCTGCCTGTGCATGAGAGGAGAATTTGGGGAGACACATTTTCTATACGATGGCTATCTGATTGGCTCAATATGTCAATTGGAATATGGCCATTGACAAGAAAAACATGATATCTATTATTCAACAAAATTGCATCTAACAATCCATATTGTATCTTGTTCCATGATGCCAATGCTGTCAGTGGTCATTATGAACCACTATTGTATAGAAAAATGCCCATATGCAATCTTGGAGGACCTCATATTTACTTGTCCCTCATTTTCAAAGAACTTGAATCGCAGTGGAAACGGATTATGCATCGCATAGAGTCCCATGGTTTACAACTAGCGAAAATTGTTGTATCTAGCTGTGGAGATAGTTTGTTCAATGCAATTTGTTGTTTGGTAGCATCATAGTTTTATGTGCAGTCGCTGTGGATTTACATTATACAGTCCTTTTGCAATGTAATTATAGGCGGCAACCAACATGATTTTATCTCCTTGCATCAAAACCTTTCACCATATCTCCTAGAAAATATGTCGGCAATTGCAAGTTGGCAAGAATACCTTGTAAACATGGTGCTTCCTTTGAAAAAGGAAATGTGGAGGGTTGTAGATTCTGTTTGCAATGGCTATCTATCATATTCAGAGTAAATATCTAGGTCTGGTCAGCCCTTCCAGATGGCACTGTCCATTCCTAGTCTATTGATTCAAATTACGATCGAACAATTGACATCCTCTCATTGAAAACAGATATGACACATATCCATTATCAACCTTTGGTTGGACATATCACTGGTTCAGGGTTCAATGCCCATGCAACCCAAATCACATCGAGTCTTCATACACGTGGCATGTTGTTTAATGAGAATGAAACTTCTCCCAGTTGTGATAAGGCAATACAACGCTTAAACAAAAAACGTAGCTAAGTTATCACAAATTAAAAAAATTCATGCATGAAATTCGTCCCAATTGTGATGAGGCGATACAATGATTAAACAAAAAACGTAGAATAAGGTATCACAACCTAAAAAAGTTCATACGTAAGAGAGAAAAAAACATTTGGTGGTATAGGAAATACTGGCGTTCCAGTGTCCAATGTCAATGCCATCCAAACCACATCGAATGTGCATAAGTGTCGCATGTTATTTATTTAGAGTGAAATTCATCCCAGCTGCCATGAGGTCATCCTGCCCTTGGACAAGAAACATAGACTAAGTTACCACAACTTGAAAAAGATCATGCACGAGAGAAAAAAATACATTTCTATGCTTCCTTTTAGAGAGAAAATAACATATCACAATCTAAAAAAAATTGTTCGTGCACAACACAACAGAGACATGTACGATCACATATCCCACAATGGTCATGCAACTATCCCTAAGGAAAAAATCACATTTTTTGTGTTAGAAGCAACACCGTGCACTGCTACCAATGAAAACCAACAAACACTTTCTACTCATACTTCCTTGCGAAAGAAAGATGCAAGACATACCTACATGAAATAAATCAAAGATAGTCCTTCCATTGCATGTGCAATTTGCGATCAATTGAATTTCGCAAAAAACAGTAAGTCATTCATGATTGATTTGGAAGTAGAATACCTCTGCTTGACAACACATGATAAAACATCTTCCAGTGGAAAAATTTGTCTTCCATGCAAATGGTCGCTTGAAAATGGAAAACTTTTATAATTTGAAACCCTTGACCAAATAAGATGTAATGCACCACTACTAGATGTAAGTGCACTTACGGAACTTGAATAGATACTTGTGTCTCTATGAATTGCATTTTCACAAATCAGGCCCTGGGGATATAAACAACCTCAGATCGACTTAACAAGATCAATTATTAATGTGTCTGTTCAGCTAGATGTTGTGCAAAAAGCCTTGCCACAATTCATTAGCGACACACTCAGAATTGTTGTGGCTCTCAAAAGACGCTTGCAATACAAAAATGCGTATCAGACAGGGAAAGTGCGTGTGCATGTTGTTATGAAAGCATTAAGGGAATTAGGTTCCAGGGTCCTGTACAAAGCACATAACATTTGTATAAATGAAAACTGGAATAGCGTTCTTGGAGAGGAGGATGACAACTCTGCGGAGACTCTTTAAAATGCTAGTAAATTTGATACAAGTGATGAATCAGAGAATGAAACCCCTGCTGAGACATTGCTGCATGGATTCACTGATTCATAGTGAATTCATGACTTGCAATACAAGATTTTTGAAATTGCACCTGCTGAGGGGCAACGTCCACTTGGAATATTCAAGGACAGATTCACTGAGGAAATGAACTTCCCAACACTCTTCTATGGAGATACACATCCCACTGACATTACAAAATGATTTATTTATCATAAAATAGTTCGATGGGAGCTTCTACATTCAAGCAATGACTTCTCCCATCACATAACAAATTTGTTTTTTAAAACAATGTACATAATAATAGAGCAAGTTTTGTCTTGCATGTGGTTCTGAATAATAAAATGCCAGTTACAAGGAAGAAAGTTGTTGGCCAAGGATGTCAAGTACAAAGTAAACCTAGAAAAAATTCTGAAATTTGATATTGGATACATAGATTTCAAAAACATTCACATCTCTCCTGACTATTTGCAACAAAACAAGAAAACTATTTTTGTAATGATCCGTCAATTGGGCCTGCCAACATTTTTCGTCACATTTACAAGTGAATAGAATTGTTGGGATCCATTGGTGGCTTCCGTATCTGACTTGCATAGGAACATGAAACGTAAAAAAAAAACCGATACACTGGAGAATAATGACATTGACTACCTCATAAGAAAAGACCCAGTGACATTTACTCGCTACTATAGACATAGAATAAATGCTTTGAGACAATTGATATGCCATGATGAAAGGTTTTTCGGAAAAATATCAGATTACTTTTTTGTGACTGAATTCCAGAATAAGGGGAATGAACATGACCACGCACTGTTGTGGATAGAGGGTGCACTAGTCTATGGAGCTGACAACAATTCATAGATCGATAAATTTGTGGAGAAATACATAACATGCAACACAGATCATTTGGATCCAGAACTTGCCAAAGTTCATAGATATTATCATACAAGAAGTTGTAGAAAACAAAAAAACTCACATTGCAGATACAACTTTCTCATGCTACTAATGAGAGCAACAAGAATCATAGAGCCACTTAATTTAGAGGAAAATTTTGTTGCTGAGAAATCTAAATCCTTGTTCGCATTTCTAGAACAAGGAGAGTTTGACGAGTTGATGAGCTTCAATGACTTCTTGACAGAGCTAAATCTATCAAAAGACGAGTACATCCAAGCCATACAATGTACGCTTAATAAACCAACACTTTTCCTTAAATGAAAACTTTCCCATATTTGGAGCAACAGTTTCTCCAAGGACATGTCAGTTATGTGGAATGAAAACACAAATGTGCAGTACGTCCTCAATGCGTATGTTGCAGTGTCATATTGTACCTCGTATATGACAAAGGTTGACAAATCTATGACAAGTGCATTCAGAAGAATACACAAAGAACATGAAATAAGTCATATTGATTCCATAAAAATGATACATACGCTTGGAAATACATTTCTTAATCTTCAACAAATGTCTTCTCAACAAGCATTCCACATTGCACTTTCCCTGCCCCTCAATTGTAGTTCAAGAAAATGTGTCTTCATAAACACATCTCCACTTGAGAAATGCACATTTATGCTTGAACCATCGGTTTTTCTAGAACAAGATCCTGATAATTCAGAAGATGTGCTACATCGCTCTATTATTGATTATTATCTCCAGCGTCCATCTCCTATTAGGCATATCTTCTCAACATAATTTGTATCGCATTACAAAAAAAATGGTGCGCCCATATCAAAAAGAAGAAACCCCTCTATGATAAGGTTTGTCAAATACAATAAACATTCTGACTATGAAAACTATTGTAGAGAAAAAATGTTTCTATACGGTCCGTTCGATGAAAACGAAGACACATTAAAACATAACTTCTCTACATGGGAAGTTGCGTATTTTTCCTTTGAGACTATAGTGCAAATCAATGAAGCTAGATTTTCTTACAATGTTAATCCAACATGGGGTGATCTAGAAATCGCAGTTAATGAGCTAGAAAACCCTGTCAATCTTGATGAGACATTCACAAACCGAAAAACAACTAGAACTCCCTGTGAGTCCTATGAATTGCAAGCGGATTTTCCTCATCCTTGAGTAGGTGGCAGTGAAAAACATATGAATCTTGGTTTTCAAGTCACAAAACATCCTTTCCTTATTGAAAATAATGACTACCATAGAATAAGACGTATGTTGAATCGAGAGCAACAAACAATTCTAAAGGACATTGCACTTAAAAAATGCTTGAACATGGACAGTCATGTGCACTTGTTTCTTACAGGCGGAGTAGGAACAAGAAAGACATTCATAGAGAAAGCATTGTTCCAAATGCTTATATGAAATCTATGATTCAAAAAATTCCATGATCTTATGAAACCAAAGGGCCTAATAGTTGCATACATAGGAAAATATGCATATAATGTAGGTGGAACAACAGTCCACTCTGCATTTTTAATGCCTTTTAACAAGTCACAATTTCTTCCACTTAGAAAGTAAATGTTAGATACGTTGTCTAAGATTTATGGCAAACTCCAACTTGTCTTTATCGATGAAGCATCTTTGATTGGAAGTCACTTCTTGTATTCTATTGAAAACCGACTAAGAAGCATAAAACATGTGCACACAAAATACTTTGGAAACATTGACATGATGTTATGTGGGGATCTTTACCAGGCACAGCCGATCCAAGATTCTTTGATATTTGAACAACCTATGGTTAACATGCAAACAACGATGCATGAATTCTGGAGAGACAATATTAAATTCATTGAATTGCATACTACAATGCACCAGATAGATGAAACATTTATTGCAATTATAAATAGAATGCAGACAAACAACCAAACATATGATGACTTAACATATATCAATTCGAGGTTCTTGCGACCTGCAACAATAGACCCAACGTTCCCTTACCTGTTCTACACAAATAAGGATGTTTCAATGCATAACAGGAACATGCTATCGCTCATGCCTGGTGATGATATCATCATCAATTCAATTGACCTGGAAGAAGACAACCATGGAAATATGCCACGTCATGAACATACAGACACTTTACCTTTGTAGCTTGTCCTAAAATTAGAAATGTTGGTTGAAATATATGCCTTCAACTGTGGTTCACAGGATGGCTTGGTTAATGGTGCAGATGGAATACTCAAAGTTTATACGAAAACAAAAAATCTTGATGTCCTTTGGATTAAGTTCCATGAACCGCATATAGGCAAGTGACAAGAAAACAAGTTGGCTTATCTATATAATTCAAACAATGCAAGCGATTGGAAACCTTTTTTGTGAATATCAAAGCCAGTATAGACATCAACAAAGACTTGTTGACTGAAGATTCAAAAACAGTTTCCAATTAAACTTGCATGTGCATGTACAGTCCACAAATCACAAGGACTAACACTTGATAATGTTGCATTTCATCATGTTGGAATTCAGATACATGGACTTGTATACACAACACTATCTCGTGTTAGAAGCATAAACTCCTTGTATTTACTAAGTCCTCTTACAAAAGATAAATTCAAAGTCAAACATAAAGTTGATATTGAAATGGATTTCCTAAGGACCACCGCAAAATGGAAATTGCAGTATGATTACCAATCCATACAAACAAATTCATCTGTATCAATTATCTCGATTAACACACGCAACTTACATCCACACATGGATGATATACTCAATGACTATGATACAATGCAATCCGATATTCTGTGCTTACTAGAAACATACATGGCATTATGCATGCAAAAGAAACAATTTCCAAATCACAATTGCATATCAAGTTACATTACACATGGGGTGTTGATATTGGTGAAAAACATGTACCGATTTTGCACCATATACATTTCGAAGAAAAGAATGTTGAGATGGTACTTGCAAAGATATTTTTTTATGGAACAAAAATTGCAATACTAAATCTGTATGTTGCTCCCCATGCAACATTCTCCAACATACTAAATGTTATTTCCAATGCATTAAGTCATTTCCATTTGAACGCTCCCATTTTGCTTGTAGGAGACTTCAATATTGACATGCTACAAAATAATGCTAGAACAAAAGAATTGGAAAACTACATGTGCAAATATAGTCTCCACTTTCTTTTGAACAACACAAGCCATGTGCAAAACGCAGTTATTGACCATGTGTGGTCAAATGTGTCCATTCTTCAATACAACATCTTTATCGTAGACACATATTGGTATGATCACGATACAATTGGTATTGCACTTGAATTATGAAATATACATCAAACATGTTGCAAAGTCATATTTCTATGTTTCAAAGCATATATGTATGTCTTGTTGCCCTATATATATATATATATATATATATATATATATATATATATATATATATAGCTTCTTAGTTTCCCCTTTGTACACATACTGGTCTGGTCATCACACAGTTGGTGTTGCACTTGAATTATGAAATATACATCAGGGATATTGCATAATCATATTTGTATGCTTCAAACCATATATGTGTATCTTGTTGCATAAAATTGAGATATCCAACTTCTTAGTTTCCCTTGGTTTGTAATTGCTTTTGGTCACAAATTGTTTTTGCAAAAAAAAAGTTTTAAAATTATATATATATACACACACACACAAAGAGAAACTTGAATGAACTAAAAAAAAAAAGAAAAAAAAAAGGGTACATTCTTCTAACACTAGATGTTACTCTATTCCTCTTATTCTAGTTTATTCAGTCTATGTACATAGTAATTTCTTTTTTCTTTACATGTCAACTTATGTTCATGTCCGTTTTGTTTTGATATTTTTGTCATAGACACAAATAGGAAAACTAGACACTGCAAAGAACTCCTAACCAAGAATGTAGAAGAATCCATGCAAAGGTGCGTTTGTTCTACCTGTGTTCCATATCCAATAGTTTTTCATTTGCTCTGTCTGTATTTGTTGAATTGGGTTGCAGATCTGTTTTTTTTTCCCTCCTTGGACACTCCATATCTTCTTGTACATTGGCTTGTCTTCGTGTCAATTGTATTTTCTATGGTGCTATCTTGAAATAAATAAATTTGTACTCCATATTTTCTTTTCATGTGTCCCTACGTAGCAATTTAATTTCATGTCAGTTCTTACCTCCCTTTCTTTTCCATGTTCTATGCTTAGTCGTTCTCCCCTTTTTTTCTTCCCCTCTATTATCCATTTCTGATTCTATACTTAGTACCATGTTTATGTTCGCGGGTTCCCAAGACGATGGAGTGGCAGATTTCATGTCCATTTATATCTCTACATCACGAGTATGACCCACCGTCGTTCATTTTCATAGTTCATGAACTTTATGGACGTCGATTAATACATAGGCACCATCGAACTCTGATGCCTTGTGTGCGCGGTATACATCTTGCACCCAAAACTTTGGTGATATAAAATTCTACCCGGACTCGAAGCTTGCGACTCATTTTTCCCAGCATCTGTTGATATTTCAAAGCATCTGTTGATATTTTTCCCAATTTTTCTCAACAGTTAGAAAATTTTATGACCACGGGTTCCCCCCAAATGCATTATCAAACTCCCATGCCCATCTACACTTCGACCCCAGGCTCCTCGAACTCCCAAGCCTCACTCTTTATCGAACTCACAATTTGTATATCCATCTATATCTTGACATCACGAGTCTGATCGAGCACTTACGTTTCCTTAGCCAATTTTATGGCCGCAGGTTTCTGGCTACGTGTTATCGAACTCCCATTCCCCATGTTCCAAGTATACATCTTCCATCCAAAACTTGGGTGATCCATGTCTATGCTCACGGGTTCCTAGACGGTGGAGTGGCAGATTTCATGTCCATCTATATCTCTACATCACGAGTCTGATCGAGCGTTTACATTTTCTTACCCAATTTTATGGTCGCAGGTTCCTGGCTACGCATTATTGAACTCTCATCCCCCTTGTTCCGAGTATACATATTCAATCCAAAACTTGGGTGATCCATGTCTATTCTCACAGGTTCCCAGATGATGGAGTGGAAAATTTCATGTCCATCTATATCTCTTCATCACGAGTCCGAACGACCTTCATTTGTTTTCATAGTTCTCAAATTTTATGGCCATGGGTTCCAGTGTGGGTGCCATCCAACTCCCATGCCCCATGTGCATGGTATACATCTTGCGCCCAAAATTTTTGTGATCTACAATTTGACCCAGACTTGAAGCTTGCGACTCATTTTTCCCAACATCTGTTGATATTTTAAAGCATCTATTGATATATTTCCCTGTTCATCTCAACAGTTAGCCAATTTTATGACCACGGGTTCCCCCCCAATGCATTGATATTTCAAAGCATCTGTTGATATCTTTCCCTGTTTGTCTCAACAGTTAGCCAATTTTATGATCGCAGTTTCCCCCCCAATGCATTATCGAACTCCCATGCCTTGTGTTCAGATAACATATTGCATCCAAACTCCGATTACCTACAATTCGATCCTGGACTCCTCCAACTCACAAGCCTCACTCTTTATCGAATTCACAAATTGTATACCAATCTATATCTTGACATCACGAGTCCGACTGAGTGCTTTCGTTTCCTTAGGCAATTTTATGGCTACGGGTTCCCAAGTACGCATTATTGAACTCTCATTCCACGTGTTCCGAGTATACATCTTCCATCCGAAACTTGGGTGATCTATAATTCCAACACAGATTCCTAGGTTCAAAAGAGTACCAAAGCATCTTTAATTCTCGTCCATGCCCGCCACGCTCGCCCCTTCCCAATAGACATTAATTATGATTTTACTGGTGACAATTCACAGATGTTCAAAAATATTGGCATTAATAAGAGGAAAGCTCGAGGTAATCCCCCATTAAAATGAATTTATGGGAGAATATTATGGAATTTGATTATTTTCCTCCGTCAATCTTGAATTCGCAAAAAAGATAATGATTTTTTTGGTTTTTTTAAGACGTCATCGTAGCAATAATTCGATATTGTGCTGGCTCGTTGTCATCTGCAAAGGTGTTCACATGATGTCGCTCTTTAATATTGTGCAGATAATTTTAGAACCTTACAGGTTTGCATGTTTGAGGCTCTGCCTCCATATGAAAATGTTGCTCCGCCATTCCAATTTGAACACAGTTTTCATTTGGGCCATAGAGAACAACAATAAAATGAAATAATATGAAATTTGTTTAAGTAAATATCAACAAATTATCTTCTGACTTGAACCTTCTTTTGTCAAGCTCTAGGTATATTACACAGTTGTCAATGTTTCCCTGCTTGTCAATAGTTTCTCGATTTTCCTGCCACCTTCGCACACTTTCCCAATGAAAATTGATGGCATTTTTATTAGCTTTGAAAAGATTGGCATTAAAAGGAGAAAAGGTCAAGGGCATATGCCATTAAAACAAATTGAACCAATATTTACCAAAGATTGTATTATAATGTTGCAACGTCCATTTTAAATACAATAAAGAGCAAAGGAAGGCTTTCATCACCTTATGGCTACATCTAGACACCATGTTTGTGGAGATACCCTAAATATTTTTGGGCACAAGGACCAACTTTTTCAGTGATCCATAGCTTATGACTACCACTCATCCACTTTTTCCCAGATGAAAGTTATATCGACATCTGAAATTGCAACGACACATTGTATCCCCGATATTTTTTTTTTTTACTTTAACGACTTGGTCATGTGCTGCATCGAGAACTATATTCCGAACCAGTGGATTGTCCAGATGGGTGGCCATTTCCAAATCTTCCTATTGCCTAAAGTATTTCGAAAGATGTTAACACTTCCCGACCTAACGCCTACTTTCAAGGGTGAGAATTGCAAGTAGTTCTTAAAGAAGCATGGCAATGAACTAAACCTCTTTCTAAAGTTATTACAGGACCCAACGCCCGCTCCCTGGGACATGGCCATATTACAGGTCAGTGCATGTAAAAAACGTTTTTGGCAGATTGCATTTCTTATCACGAGGAAAACGAGACAAGAAAGTGAAATCAACATCTCTTGGATGATTTTGTATATTTTATATTTTATGGTCAAGCAAGAAACCATCTTCCATTGCCCCAAGCTAATTTCCATTCAAAACTCTTCCCAATTATTTCAATACAAGAGGCATTTTTTATTTATTTATGCCACTTTATTTAATTTTTGTTGTGCCAAATTGCTATCCATTTCCTGGACTATCTATGTGTAGGAAGCAGAACTCTGAATTTGAACCATTAGCATTCTCACGCCATAAATTATGGAGACACGATGCTTGCCAGCTATTTTATAAGGTCTTCAATTATTTTGTTTAATTTTTTAAAGCATTGATATTTGGAAGGTATTTCCCCCCATTCTCTGGCCAGATGACAATATTCCTGGATAAGAGGGACACAATAGAATAAATGGAAAACTATAATGTTATAAGGATTATTGGTCTAAAAAAAATCCTTCCTTCCTTCCATGTCACATATCTGCTACAATGTTTTTTGCTGGAATAACATGGGAGTACATCTATTGGTTGCATTTTTTCATGCAAAAAGGAAAAGACAATTCATTTCTATGCCTTGGAAAGTTCAGGATTTCATGGTCAGGAACCACTTCAACAGTTCTTTCACTTACACTATCCTGAATGGACTCCCAACCAGTACCAATGATTCACACAAGCATAACCGAAAAGACCCGGGTGAAAAAAGTGCCCAATCCCCGACTGCCACAGCTAAGATCACAACATCTCGTGGTAGTACTCCAACAAATTACCCAAGTAAAAAATTCACACACAGTTATTCAGGCAAAGGAGGAGATAAGAACCCTCCCTCTGACAAAATTGAAATTTTTCACAAGCTTACCGCGGGCAAAAAATAAAAAACAATAGTCCAAGAATAGGAGGGACCGAGGGGATAAATTGATATCTACGATTTATCCCTCGAAGATATGGAACTAGAAATTGACATTGAAAAATTGTTCCTTGATGATGATCACTTAGACAAAACCACTCCTCACAATCTCGGGATGGACATACTTAGCATAGATACATTGGACGAAGAAGAGTCTTTTGCATTTCAGAGCGATGTTTTTGACACAGAATCAAAAAAATTGATTATTGAAAACATAGATGTAAAGAATAAGAAAGGCACATCTCGTTCAGAGTTCAACCTATGCAGCATGCACCCTTCCCAGATATCCAAGATGCACCAAGCAACTAGAGATGCTTTAGAAAACTCTATTAGCGGCCTTGAAATGGAGAATCTCATGTTAAAGACGTGAATCAAAGAATTGGAGGCAACTATATTGCCTCTTCCACTATTTGCTACTCCTTTGGAAATGGTTGGGTCCACCACACTTGCGCCAAAGTTAAAAGGATCAACAAGACTTCTCACATCCGCCTAGGATTATGTGGAAAAGAATATAAAAAAAATAATGGAAGTAATAACAGAATCTTGGGAGATGTCAAAGAATATGGTCTCTTTTGGAACAAGAACAGATGCTTTTCATGAGTATCTGCAATCAAATCTAAAAAAGAACCAAGGTTTTTATCTCGATGCAGTTTTACCATTTGGTTTTGAAGTTACCGGTATGACGAAATCTAGAATAAGACAAGAGGATCCCCCTTCCCTGGATCGAATAGACCAACTAAGTGCATGCTGGAAAGAAAAGGTAAATAACCTGATTGGTCTTGTTCAACAATGTAGCTAGACCATATCTAAAAGAGACAAATTATTCAAGAAGATGACTAAGATAGATCTAGTTGGTAGCACCAATGAATTTCATGACCCAAAATTGATATTAAACTCATTGTTTTTAACCAAACAAGGATTTGATTATAAAGTTCATATCTATAAAAGACTCTCATTTGAAAGTTTCTATGGCATTCTTGAATATGGTGAAGATGACGTGAAAACTTGGCTAGTCAATTATGCAATTAGAAAAAAAAATATTCAAGAAGCATTGCACAACTTGTCGATTGATCTAAGCGACTTGGAAAGTGAACTTTTCAATATAAAAATCCAACATGAAATCAATGTGGCACCCATGAGGATCTACATCAAAGAATGGTTGAAAAAAAATGTCGACTAGATTACCAATGAAGGTCAAAGCCCAGGAAAGCCATAAAACGACATCAATGAAGAAATGACAAGCCATGGCACACCATCATAGTAAGTTGATATTGATTACACTCTTCTGTCTTCATCCACTTATTCTAACAAAGATTTAATGCAGATCTGACAATATTCTCTTTCTTCTTGCCAGTTTTTGCTATTTTCCATCATCAACTTTCTTCTCTCTACAAACTTCATTCTTGTACATCTTTGTTTCATAGTCCGCGGAAATCCCAATCGGATTCATTCTGGAAAACACATTTTTATTTCACAGAATATGTACTAAACAATAGTTTTTTTTTTTTGCAAATTCGAAGATAACTTTTTTTTTGGGGAAATATTCTCAAATGTATTTTGTGACCCAGTTTATCTAAATATAAATATTTGGGGTTGTTTTATGCTGATATTCAATGCTTGGTGTTGTTATTTGGAGTTTCTATTTATTCGTAAAATTAACTCATATCATTGTACATGTTCATGTTCTATATTGTGCATGTATTGCAACTTCCTATATTTCAAAATATTCTTCGATATACAAAATGTAAAGTCATGCATTTTTTTCTTTGCTCCTTGTAGGTTTGAACATAAAAATCCAAGCCGAAAACACCATTCAAATTCGAACATGGTTTACATTTGGAGCACAAATAATCTAGTAAGATACATTAATATGGATACATTTTATTTAAAAACTTTCGTTGTATGCATATAGCACCAAAAAATTTCGTGGTCTACAATTCCTCTACATTTTGGAACATGGTCTACATTTGGACCACAAATTATCTATTACAATACATTAATATATGTACAATTTAAATTAATGGTCCTATATCGTGACATCATGAGCCCGACCAACCGCAGTTCCTTTCAACACTCGGCCAATTATCTCTCTGCAAGGTCACGCCTTAGCACTAACGAAATTTTGTGCCCCATGTTTCATGATATACATGTTGCACACAACATTTTCGTGATATACATTTTTCACCAAACACTTTCGTTATTCAAAGTGGATGTTAGCGGTCGGTCAGAGCCACTATATAAAAGCACAAGCGCAAATGTGAACCTGTCCATCCACCAACATGCCCATTGGGACATTTTCGAAAAAATGACTAAGTAATGAGAAATATAGTAGAGAGGAAAAATGGGCGTCACAAGGGATCCCGAGAAGACGTAAGGCCCCGCCTATCAAATTGTATATATATTTTGCTTCTACTGGTGAAAACTAAGTGGATCTCTTATTTCCACTAACAACCAAAGAAACGTATTCAATAGGGATTTACGAGAGCCCGAACAAACCCCAGGTTGGTCCTATTATACATCTTGCACCCAAAACTTGCGTCATCTACAATTTCGCTGTATACATATTGCACCAAAAAATTCTATGGTCTGCAATTCCTCCACATATTGGAACATGGTCTACATTTGCACCACAAATGATCTATTACGATACATTAATATAAATACAATTTTAATAAATATACTTAAACTTGAACCTGACTTTTTTCAAACTCATTGATTGGTCCTATATCTCTCGGCAGGGTCGCGCCTTAGCGCTAATGTAATTTTATGACCCATGTTCCATGATATACATGTTGCACACAACACTTACCTGATATACATTTTCTACCAAACACTTCCATCATTTACAGTTAGATGCGCTATTATAGATCTTGCACCCAAAACTTGCGCCATCTACAGTTTTGTTGTATACATCTTGCACAAAAAAATTGCGTGGTCTACAATTCCTCCACATATTGGAACATGGTCTACATTTGGACCACATTATCTATTACAATACATTAATATAAACACAATTTAAATTAATGGTCTTATATCGTCACATCATGATCCTGACCGACCGCAATTCCTTTCAACACTTAGCCAATTATCTCTTCTTGGGGTAGTGCTTTAGTGCTAACGAAATTTGATGCCCCATGTTTCGTGATAGACATGTTGCACACAACATTTCCATGATATACATTTTTCACCAAACACTTCCGACATTCAAAGTGGATGTTAGCAGTCGCTCGGAGTCATGATATAAAATCATAAACGCAAATGTGAATCAGTACGTTCACTAACACGCCCATTGGGACATTTTCGAAAAAAATGGCTAAGTAATGAGAAATATAATAGAGAGGAAAAACAATCGTGACAAGGCATCCCGAGGAGACGTAAGGCCCCGCCTGTCAAATTGTACATATATTTTGCTTCTGCTCGTGATAACTCACTGGTTTGCTTATTTCCATTGAAAACCAAAAAAACATATTCAAAAACGATTTAAGAGAGCCCGACCGACTCCCGGGTTGGTGATATTATAGATCTTGCACCCAAAAGTTGTGTCATCTATAGTTCCGTTGTATACATCTTGCACCAAAAACTTTCGTTGTCTACAATTCCTCCACATATTGCAACATGGTCTATAGTTGGACCACAAATTATCTATTACGATACATTAATAATTCTGTACTCTACAATTCGTTGTGACTTGGCGCTATCGATTTCTTATTCCCCTTGTTTCGTTATATACATGTTGCACACCACACTTTCATGATATACATTTTGCACCAAACACTTGCATCATATACAATTCGACCCCGGTTATAGAGCCCGCCTATCGGAAATCCACGATTTGAAAATTTGCTAGGCATTGAATGGTTAACGGTCGGTCAATAGTAGAGAGGAAAAATGGTCGGACAGGTTTCAAAATAGGGTGACGATGGCTCCCGAGGAAACGTAAGGCCCCGACTGTCAAATTGTATATATATTCTACTTCTACTCGTAACAACTCAATGGTTCGCTTATTGCCATTAACAACCAAAAAAACACATTCAACAACGATTTACGGGAGCCCGATTGACCCCTAGGTTCTCTCTATTATATATCTTGCACCCAAAACTTGTGGCATCTACAATTCCGCTATATACATCTTGCACCAAAAACTATTGTGGTCCACAATTCCTCCACATATTGGAACATGGTCTACATTTGGACCACAAAGTATCTATTACGATACATTAAAATAAATACAATTTTAATAAATATATTTAAGCTTGAACCTGACTTTTTTCGAACTCGTCGATTGGTCCTATATCGTCACATCTCGAGCTCAACCGACCATAGTTCCTTTCAACACTTAACCAATTATCTCTTCGCGAGGTGGCACCTTAGCGCTAACAAAATTTTATGCCCCATGTTCCGTGATATACATGTTGCACACAACACTTCTCTCATATACATTTTGCACCAAACACTTTCATCATTTATAGTTCGACATGCTATTATAGATATTTCACCCAAAACTTGTGTCATCTACAGTTCCGTTGTATACATCTTGCACCAAAAACTTCTGTGGTCTACAATTCCTCCACATATTGGAACATGGTCTACATTTGGACCACAAATTATCTATTACAATACATTAATATAAATACAATTTAAATTAATGGTTCTGTATCATCACATCATGAGCCCGACCGACCGCAGTTCCTTTCAACACTTAGCCAATTATCTCTCCATGGGCTCGCACCTTAGCGCTAATTTTTTTTTATGCCCCATGTTCTGCGATATACATGTTGCACACAACATTTCCGTGATATAAAATTTTCACCAAACACTTCTGTCATTCAAAGTGGATGTTAGCGGTGATTCGTGGTCGGTTGGAGTCATGATATAAAAGCACAAGCGCAAATGTGAATTGGTTTGTCCGCCAACGTGCCCATTGGGGCATTTTCAGAAAAATGTCTAAGTAACAAGAAAGATAGTAGAGAGGAAAAACGATCGTCACAAGGGCTCTTGATGAGACGTAAGGCCTCGCCTGTCAAATTGTATATATATTCTACTTATACTTGTGACAACTTAGTGCTTCACTTATTTCCATTAACAACCAAAAAAATGTATTCAACAACGATTTATAGGAGCCCGACCGACCCCCGGGTTGGCACTATTATAGATCTTGTAGTCAAAAATGCACCATCTATAGTTTCGTTGTATACATCTTGCACCAAAAACTTCCATGGTTTGCAATTCCTCCACTTATTGGAACATGGTCTACATTTGGACCACTAATTATCTATTACAATACATTAATATAAATACAATTTTAATAAATATACTTAAACTTGAACCTGACTTTTTTCAAACTCGTCCATTGGTGCTATATCGTCACATCATGAGCCCAGTCGACCGCAATTCCTTTCAACACTTAACCAATTATCTCTCCGTGGGGTTGCGCCTTTGCGCTAACGAAATTTTATGCCCCGTGTTTTGTGATATACATGTTGCACACAACACTTCTGTGATATACATTTTGCACCAAATACTTCCATCATTTACATTTCGATGCGTTATTATAGATATTGCACCCAAAACTTGCGTCATCTAGAGTTCCACTGTATACATCTTGCACCAAAAACTTTCATGGTCTACAATTCCTCCACATATTGGAACATGATCTACATTTGGACCACAAATTATCTATTACAATACATGAATATAAATACAATTTCAACACTTACCCAATTATCTCTGTGTGAGGTCGTGCCTTAGCGCTAACGAAATTTTATGCCCCATGTTCTGTGATATACATGTTGCACACAACATTTCCGTGATATACATTTTGCACCAAACACTTTCGTCATTTACAATTCAATCCCATTTTCCACAATTTACCTTGTAACCTACTTCGCAAGGACTACGCTGCCACACAACACTTGTTTTCTATGCAATATAATTTTAAATCTATTATTTTAAAGCCTTTATATTTTATATTTTAGTAATGTGTTCATGAAATTTCCCACACCGCTTAACCTTTTTATACAACACTTATTTTATATTTTAGTAATGTGTTCATGAAATTTCCCACACCCCTTTACCTTTTTTATACAATACTTTATTAGTTATTATTTTATTTTATTAATATTAAAAAATTATGTAAAAAATATAACCCTTTCCAAAAGGGTGTACTCAAATCTAGTCACCATAAAGTTCATAAACAAGTCACCATAAAATTCATAAGAATGTTTATCTTGAACAATCTAGTCACCATAAAGTTCATAAACAAGTTTATCTTGAACACATTCGTCATTTTATTTTTATCTCACCATAATAAACCTTCTATGTAAAAGAAGGTTTTTTCGTGGAAGGGTGTACTTTGACCATACAACTTTTGAAGAAGTATACTCAAATGCTCAACCCCATAGGGGACTCCCCATTACGTACCCTCGTTATAACTCTCGACCTCGTGACCACTAGGGGATTTCATTAATTCTCTATAAAGAAAACATATAAATCAATCAAATATCATGTTAACTTTAGATTTATGAATTGTGAAGAGGGATTAAATTATTTGAAATCAAAATCGTTTGATCATTTAAACTTTATGCTAATTGTTTGAGTCATGCTTAACTTTTTCATATAAATTAGAACTTATAAACACCATTACGTACCCTCGTTATAACCCTCGACCTCGTGACCACCAGGGGATTTCATTAATTCTCTATAAAGAAAACATATAAATCAATCAAATATCATTCTAACTTTAGATTTATGAATTGTGAAGCGGAATTAAATTATTTGAAATGAAAATCTTTTGATCATTTCAACTTTATGCTAATTGTTTGAGTCATGCTTAACTTCTTCATATAAATTAGAACTTATAAACATATGAATGTGTATAAAAAATATTGATTATTATTAATATATTTATATCATCACAATATTATTAATATATTCTTTCTTGTGATAACGTTTTGGGTAAATATAATACCACACCTATCGCTTTTTAACCTAATTAAAAAAATATACTATATCTGTAAACATGCATGTGCTTGTACCAACTCCTATCCATTACCTTCACATTTAATATGATTAAAAGTTTTAAAAAATATACTATATTTGTAAACATGATTGTTCTTGTACCGACTCCTATCCATACCTTCACATTTTATATGATTAAAATTTTAACATGATAGTTTGTTTTCGGTGTGGAGTGTGATAGTTAAGTTGAGGCACTATACTAACACAAGGAAGAAGCATAGAGTGGAGTCACAAGTTTGTTTTAGTAAAAAATTGAAAATCCATAAGAGAATGGAAGAAAGGTAAGAGACTAGGTAACTCAATTAATTCAATTTTTACTCTTAATTAGTTATAAATGGATGTATATTATTCAGGAATCACAAAAAAATAGATGATAATAATAATTTAACAAAAGAAACTTACCCACTTAAGGATCAATTTACCAAAATCCTTTGGTGATGTTATTAATGTAAATGTTGTAAAGGAAAGAGTGGGAAACTCACCCAAAGGGACATTGTTATAGCGAGAAAGCTCCTCTACAGACTACACCAGGGTTCTAAAATGTAGGCAGAGCTAACCGTCTAAAGTCTCCTACTTTTTAGCAACTATCCCGACATTACCCCACAATCATACATAAAAGACAAGGTATAGGGATCCGATAGGCATACCTTAAACTCCGTGTCTGGTGTTAATCCCTTTGCGCTTAGTTGTTTTTTGATTACAAGTCTCCTCCCAAGGCTCACCTACATTCACCAAAAGACAAACAAGAAACTACAAGCATGCATTCTACATATGGATTAGTGGGTTAGACATCATAAACAAGAAATGTAAACAAATCATATAAGTTTAAGACGTCATTTGGCGGGACGAAAAAAGTACTTCTTTATATTAATCTCACAAAAGTCACTTACAACATCAGACCGATACTGGTCCTCGAACTTGTTCCTGGGCTCCTCTTCACCATGCACCAACTGCTTCCACGTCTTCTTCTCCTCTTCAGTTCTCTCTAGGGAAATGGCAAGTGCTTGCAATTGGGGAAAAGGGGGAATGATAAAATGGGAAGAGTTTCTTTGCTCTTGTGCTTCCCTTTGAGATGTGACCCCAAACCCTTATTTTATTGGCCAAAAGAGATAGTAATTGTTGGGGTAACTAGCTATGCGTGATCAAACGGTTAAGTAATGGCCCGAAAACCAATATCCTATGCAATTTCCATTTTTTACGATATTCTGTGAGTGTACACAGGTTGTAGTGGGGCAACAGGCATGTGTACATGGGAAGTAGTGGTGCAAGGCATGTATACCTTCAAAACAATGATTTTTAAAAGATCTTGTTCAGTGATGGCTTGACAAAGATAGCAAGTTAGATGGTCTGATGCCAGGTATGCATGTCTGGTGCAATTTAGGGTTATAAAAGATGCCCCCTAATGTGTGAGGTCAGAAGAGCATCTGATGTCTGAAATACATTACAAATATTCACCGATGTATGAAGCGAGTGAGCCCAGGGACCAGAGTTCAGGAGGTGCCATCTGGAAAAATAACAACTTGTCTCACCGAGGCGGGCATACCCATGCTCGGGATGAAATAAGATCATGTCTGTCAATCAAATATACTGCAGATCCATGCCATATAACTATATAAAGTGTAGTCGGGAGCAGTACACGATGGGTCTACATCTCAAAATCAAAAGATATACATGTATGGTATCCATCTTTAAGAAGCCAATGACGCCTGATGGTTGGAGATAAGGTCTTCAGAGATCGGGCAACAACTTCAAAATCTTCAAAACGCGGGTAGGAGTGTAATATCAGTGTACGAATTTACTACCCAGAGGTCTCTGACAGATCGTCGGGAATAGAAAAGAGGATCTCGGTGATGAGTGCAGAGAACTTCATTAATTTTCAACAAGAACTTGATTGGTCTTTTGGGGTGGTCGGGCATGAGGACAAGAGACAAGTTGCAGAAGGGTCGACTCAAGTTTAGTAAGACTTCCCTTGGACAAAATCATGACTAAACGATGAGACTCAAGCAACATGGCATTGACATATGTTCACGATACAGGAGGCAACGCAAACTCTCCATATGTTTGGGAGGATAATCAAACGAAGGAGGACATGGCTCTATGTAGCGAGAGAAACTTATAAAGGTCATATTTAATCCTAGAGGTTGACGAACAAATGGAAGGATGTGCTTTGTCCAAGGGTGACTCATTGTGTTGTCAACAAAAAGAAAATATTTTTCTCTTCCTCTTTTTAGGGTATATTTGATTTTTTTGTCTTTTTCAATAATCTTGGAAAGTTTGAAAAAGAATAAAAGAATTCTACATTACAAAGGAGGAACGAGTGTCGCAGACATACTAGTTCCAAATGAAAGGAACAAACAGATTCTCAGAGCAACAGGGACATATGCAGGAAAGGGACACTCGAAAAAATCCTTCATGGTTCAAGGTGTCAAGACACAGAGGCAAAGTGCTACAAGGCTTGCGTATAAGGCATGCTTCAAATTGTTCAGTTGAGAGAAACATGGAGTTGGCATTAGGCCAAATACTTGGGAATGCAAATGCGATTAATAAGACAATGATAACATCCTTTGATGTAATTTTAATGAGCCCAGAAAAGGTAAGCTCGACAGTTTTTCATTTTTAGAGAGTCTAAAAAAGCGTAAAAGGAAACTCCACTGGGGTACCTTTTTCGAGGGTAGTCTAGTCGGCTCGAAAAAGGGGTAAACTAGAACCGAACAAATGTCTATTCAAAATCATTTTAACGAGTGTGACAAAGACAATATCACTCGACAATCTTTTCATATTTAAGGATTCTGAAAAGAGCTTAACTATGGACTCCGAAAGAGATGTTCTTATGGACCAATTTAATGAGTGTGAAGAAACAAGGTCACTTGGCCATCTTTTCAATTTTAGGGATTTTGAAAAGAGCTTAACTATGGAATCCATGGGGGTTCCTTTTCCATAAATTTAGTCCCGCAGGTCCGAAAAGGGCGTAAATCTATACCTGAGAATACTCTTCTAGAGAACCGAGGCTCCTAGAGTATACCGTTGTTCGTACTTTTGACCATCCAGACCGAAAAAGGGGTAAACTACCACTCGACAGAAGTGCCTTCAAATTTCAATTTAGCGAGCGTGAAGAGAAACAAGATCGCTCCACAATCTTTTCATATTTAGAAGGTCTGAGAAGGGATTAAAAGAAGACCCGAAGAGGTTACTTTTCTCAGTTAATCCAGACAAGATCGAGAAGCATAAATGCATTCTCACTGGATGTTTCTTTCGGATCTGAAAGCGAGCTTGAAAGACAACAAAGTTTTCTTATGATCGACACTTTGTGGGTCGATGCCTATCATCTCCTCGGGGGCGCAGTATGCTCCGACGAAAACATTGTCCATGACGCCAAGGATTATGAAGATATCTATGGGTATCGTTTTAGCGATGGTTTCCATATTTCCTTCAACGTAAATTATCGGCATAGCCAAAGGATTGATAGGACAAGACCTATCTCCAGTCATAGTTAGAGTGAATTCTCCTGCTTCAATTCTTCTTAACTCTGGGAGAAAATAAGATCTGTGATGAAGATCATGTCAGGGTCTGTCCGGACTAGTCATTACCTCAATAATCGCCTTGTCTGAGGGGAAGACTGAGTCTAAAGAATCAGTATCGACGAGAAAAACCTTGAGCCCAAGTAGGCTCGAGAATCGGATCTAACTCTTGTGTGGGATTCAGATCAGGGTCGACGGAAGCTTGCTGGACTATAGAGTATGCAACTTCTGCCACAAACAAAGGCATGGCCATGCCATGGTGCCCTGTACCTTCCATCCTAGCTGATGGGGAAGGAATATTCCATGTATCATTAAAGTAAGTCATGTGAAATAACTAGATTTGAAAGACTTCAACCCTAGGCTGGTCGAGGACAGCCGATATTTAATGGACATTGTTGGTCGAGGGCGGGTAATCAAAAGTAACCATCAAAGGTGGGCACAAACCAAACCCTACGTTAACGATGTCAGGTTGAGGGTTATCAATCATCAGGACCATGGATACCCCCAATGAAGGGTCAGGATGAGAGAAGAATAATTGATCAATGGACATGATCTGGCCCTCGTGTGGAAACAACAAGACCCAAAAAATTATCGTGACCACTACTTCAATAACGTAGGTCCAACTCCTTCCTAACAAGATATTGTAGTCGAGAGACACATCGACCACTTCAACCTCAATGCACATGGTCTTCCCCCCTAACTGCATGGGAAAAGAGGTGATGATTCCATGTGGTCAGAATAAACGAACATTGAAAGCGATAAGAAGAGTAGGTGACAGAGACAAAATGGGTTGGCCAATGGCCTTCCAACAAGAAAAAGACATCACACATGTCGAGGCACCCTCATCAACCATCGTTCAAAAAACGTTCTTAGTAAAAAATTTCGTGGTGTAAGCCACTACTATCTGAAACACTACGTGGTAAGGAAGATGAGGTTTTAAGTCGGTCATATCAAGCAAGATTGTTCCCAGATTACAAGTCTCAATAGATCCTAAGGTAGCTAACAAAGCCTTTATCTGGGAAGGGAAACTTTGGAGGACTTCCAAAGTAGCCATTGCACAAGGGGTTTGTGAAAAATCCTCCACCATAGAGAAGTTCTAGGCAGCCCTTGCATTTGGGTTGTGGGAATCTTTCTTGAACGCACATTTTGGGATGCATGTCGTTGTTTCTCCTAACATATTCTCAATCTGGAGAGGAAGAGATGGGTTTTCAGATTCTTTACCCTTCTCAGAGGTGTTTGGCATTCCATAGTCGCATGTCCTAGTTGTTATGTCAACGCTACCTTTCATCATGTACACATTCGTAGACGAAGGATTACTCATAGATGGAGGGGTTCCCTGACTACCCCCTTCAGTGCTCGAAGAGGATTGAGTTAAATTTTTCCCATGTGGAAATGGGTTTGTTAACACAACAGGTTGTTGCTGTGCTAATAACTTTTGGGCCTCTGCAAGCTAAGGGAACTGGTGAGTCAGGTGGTCTTCCTTGCAAATATTACATGGATACTTCGACTTCTTCTTTTCAGTGTTTCCCCCGCCAACATTATCGATAGGTTTCTTATCCCCCTTACCCTTCTTTTGTTGTTTCTTCTTTCCTTCAGGCTGTTGGGTGGCCTTCGGGTTTGTCGATTGCACACTGTGTACATCCGACTTTTGGGTAGGGGGAACAACCGAACCAATGGTTTGGCTAGTTGTTGTCTGTTGTATCGACAATTTATACAATTCATTTGACAGATGATCAATGGGATTCGTTTGCGCTGAACCAACAATACCATCGGCATGTGGTCCAGATCTTTGTCTGGTATTATCAAGGATCGACCGCAGTGCATCTGGAAAAACTTCATAAATTAAACCAGATTGAGAGTAAATCAGGTCAAGCTGTTGAGCTCTCATTATTTCTTCTTCCTCTGAAAATACCCCCGAGGTTGTGAAGTCTTTAGGTAACCGGGGTACCAAAGACTTAAGGAACCATTCAAGAAGGAATGCTGGTGGGACTGGCAGTTTTATCAAACTCTTCCGACGTCTCCATTCTTGGATGTGATCTGAGATATGGTCCACTTTTGTCTACTGAAAATTGGCCATCAATTCGGTGAAGACGTCGTATCTCACAGGTAATTGGAAATGGTTTAAGAAATCCATTGCCAATTCGCCAAAGGAAGAGTATCTTGAACGATTGAGATTGATGTACCATTTCGCAACACTCTCGATGAGAGTGAGTTGAAGCAAACACAACTAGACAGAGTTGTCTCTCAAAGAGTTGGACGAGCACCATAAGTGGAAGGTAGTCACATGATCGCCTAGATCTTTGTTAGGATTAGCTTCGAACTTTGGAATGTCTGAAGAAAACTTGGTCGACATGGGAGGCCAACACGTATCGTGACATATGGGGTCATTTAATAACCTTGTCAAGTATGACAAGTGCAGTGTTTCCAAAAATGGTAGTTTGGGTTGTTGATTATAACCACGTAAAAAGGAGCCTGGATTTTGGCTGGCACCGGGTTGCGAGGAAAATTTAGGTTGTTGGTCATGGTTTTGGTAATAACCATGGTTGTGACCAGTGTACAGATTCTGCGCTTGTTGATATGTCATCGGATAACTCCTATAATAGGACAAAAATGGTTGGGCTTGCATCGCATTCCAAGGATTTTGGGAAGGGTTGCCCCCTGTCGATCCGGCGGGAAGAGGTATTGAGCCTTTCCCGGGGTTCCATTGGCTATGGAAGGGGTTTCCCCTGGTTGGCATCCCTGACAAGGGAACTAATCCCTGCCATGGATTCCAAGGTCCTTGTGAGGAAGGAATTCCTAAGTTTTCCCCCTGTGCAGGACTAGTACCCTGCATAGGATTTTGTTGTCTATAATCAGGGTTGCCCTCGGTCGAGATGGAAGCTGACGAGAATGATTTGTTACCAAATGTGTCGAACGAAGAGAACGGTTTCTAACCTACCGACATGCTATAAGAAGGAATTCCTTGACTCCCTGCTCCAAACAAACTATAGTTTACATTCGGCCCGGTGAAATGTTGGTGAGCACCATTGAGCAAAGGGGACGAAGGAGGTATATGACCCCCTCCATAAGGGGAAGAATTATAGGGAGATGAAGTGCCCCCCATGGATCCTTGCAGAGGAGTGTTATAGCTCCCTGCCATGAGATCTAATGTCTGTAGAGTGGAGTAGGAAAGTACAGTGCTCGTACCGAAGCCAGACATCCCATATGAGAATGGAGGGCTTGTCGCACTCTGGGTGAAAGGATCAATGATTGCCACCATAGATGGAATCATACCATTTATAGAGGTAGAGGCAGTCGATACCATAGTGTCCCAGACTGACGACGGTTGGTTAGGAGGGTGAATACTCCCTGCAGTGACAGTCGTATTGGAAATATGAGCATTCCCTGAAGAAGTAACAACATTTGTTTCCATCGCTTCTTGTGACACTACCTGACGTTCATAAGGTTCAACCTGTATGACTATGGGCATTGATATATCAGTGATTGGAGGGTTATATAGACCAAGATATTCCACTCCACGGTCGGAAATGGTTGGTTCCTCCAGAATCAAATGTTCTCCTCTCGGAGATGAGTCGGGAACAGTTTCTTGTAACACGGTCACCTCAAAATCATGGATGATTTTAGGGGCTAAATTTCGCTCATGGGATAATTTTCCATGGCTTTTCCAAAAGCGAGATTCAATATTTTAAAAATGATTTGCCCAAATTCTATAGGATAAAGTTATTTTACCTTAAAAATCGCCAAAATTTTATAAAAACTATATAAAATCCTTAGAAATTTGAATATTTTTACAGAAATATCGCCAAACATTTATAGTTGGAATATGAAGGATTGGTAAGATTCGCCAAGGTTTCTACATTTTAAAATAAATTCCCATCCTTAAAATCATCCTTTCTCAAAATACCCTTGCTGGTCTATTTTTTGCCTTAGCAGTGGCGGGGGTGGCTCGATATCAACCGTCAACAGGCCCAAAATCCTTCACGACCGGCGGAGCTCCTGATCCTCCACTGTGTGAGAAGATCAATGACACACTAGGGATTTCTATAATCATTTTAAAAACCAACAAACATTAAAAAAAACTCCTATGAGACACGACAAGTAGATCACTAGCTAGTTGGAAGAACAATTACAACAACCAACACTAGAGAAACTTACCGGTGCAAGTGAAACTCGAATATGGAAGAACCCTCTAGGTATACTCTGCAAAGATTGGTTTGATGTCTACCTGAGGTACCGCGGTATACCCCCGCAGTCACCTGTGTAAGTCACTAAGATAAAAGCAACTAGGTTTCCAGCGTGCAAAGAGTCACCAGGCGGGTATAGTTGATAGTCAGGTGGACCGTAATGAGAAGGGTATCAAGCCCGAAACCTATCAAGGGTATTGAAAGAAAGTGTTTCAGAATACGACTGAGGAACTTGAATGGATTCGATACCCACAAAGCTCCATGGAAAATGCGATCAACGAAATCCAAAGATAAGCCCTCTATATGTGTTCTCCACTACACTTCGTCCAGATTTGGAGGAGTTATCTCCACTACCTTTCTGAATGCGACCTCATGTTTATCCCCTCTGTTAGAGGGGGGCCCTGGATAACTTTCATGGTTACTATAATTTCAAGAAATCCCTAGCTCAGACTCTTATGTTTGTTTTTGTAGCTTTGAAGAGTTTCCTCTCCAATCCTAAATCAAGGCTCTAGCCTAGACTAAATTGATGGACCCTTCAAACACAAAGTCTAATAACTTTTAATTAAGTGTTAATTTTAGTGCTTGTCTTAAGTCAATAGGAATGGAAGTGAAACCAGTGATGTTCTTTAAGAGACGAAAGAGAAGAGCAAAAGATGAAACTGGAAACAAAACTACTTCTTTCTTCACAAATAAATATTTGCCAATTTAAACTCTTTAACCAAACTTTTTGTAACTACTTTTCTCAGATATTTGACAAGAAAAACTCAAAACACGATTTCTCTCCACTATGAGCTACTTAATGTCCAAAGTATTCAAGTAAAGAACATAAGAAAACTTTTTTTTTCCGTGGTAAATGAAACAACTAGCCTAAACTACTTTACCAAACAAAGAAGTGAAAGATTTTTTCTTTTATTGTTTTATGCTTCAAAACAAGAATTTGAAAATGAATTCTTTTCTTTTCTTCTAAAGCAGAAAGGGAAAAATGACGACAAGTCAATACCAAGAAACGAATTCAGGCCTAGATGCAGATTGCAGGGAGTCACTGACAATACCAAACAGGAAGATCAAAACAGACTGACAAACTTGTCTAAAATCACTATCAAAGAAAACATAAGAAATCTTTTGCTAAGAAAAAGTTATGCTGAAGTCAAACCTAGGATAAAGACTGCCATAACAGAGACCGAGACTAGATCAAGAAAACCCCTGAGAAGTGTGACTTATGACAGGGAAGAGGATGACTGCCTCTCCTTAAAAAAAACTAATTCTCAACACAGACACACTATTGACATTTCAACAACCAACATATGTACTCGGGCTATCCAAAGGAAGTGCGCGTATGCACACATGTAGGCCCATGATAGGACGCGTACACCTCTGTAACTCCTCAAAAAAGATGAAAACCAATAGTCCATCACATGCAGGGAGTACTAGTATGGAATACTAGCATCCATTAAAGAAACAAAATCCTAGAGAAACTCATAAAATAGTAAATAAACTGATTCAAAGAACCCAAGAACAAATATCCCCAAAGACCCTAGAGGCATCCCCCGTATGGTCACCAATTCTTCTATAGGGGGAAATCCCCTCTATGGACTATACCAGGGTTCTAAAATGTAGGCAGAGCTAACCGTCTAAAGTCTCCTACTTTTTATCAACTATCCCGACATTACCCCACAATCATACATAAAAGACAAGGTATAGGGATCTGGTAGGCATACTTTAAACTCTGTGTCCAATGTCGATCCCTTTGCGCTTAGTTGTTTCATGAATACAAGTCTCCTCCCAAGGATGAACTGTATTCAACAAAAGACAAACAAGAAACTACGAGCATGCATTCTACATATGGATTAGTGGGTTAGACATCATAAACAAGAAATGTAAACAAATCATATAAGTTTAAGACGTCATTTGGTGGGACGGAAAAAATACTTTATATTAATCTCACAAAATTAAATTACAACTTGATACTGACACTGATCCTCGAACTTGGTCCTGGGCTCCTCTTCACCATGCACCAACTACTTCCACGTCTTCTTCTGCTCTTCAGTTCTCTCTAGGGAAATGGCAAGGGCTTGCAATTGGGGCAAAGGGGGAATGATAAAATGGGAAGAGTTTCTTTGCTCTCGTGCTTCCCTTTGAAATGGGACCCCAACGCATTATTTTATAGGTCAAAAGAGATAGTAACGGTTGGGGTAACTGGATATGGGTGGTCAAACGGTTAAGTAATGACCCGAAAACTAGTATCCTATGCAATTTCCATTTTTTGCGATATTCTGTGAGTGTACGCGGGCTGTAGTGGGGTAGCAGACGTGTGTACGTGGGTAGTAGTGGTGCAAGGCACGTATACCTTCAAAACAATGATTTTTAGAAGAGCTTATTCAGTGATGGCTTGGAAAATATAGCAAGTTAGATGGATTGATGTCAGGTATGCATGTCTGGTGCAATTTAGGGTTATAACAGACATTGTTGTAGGACCTAAATCTACATAGGTTGAAATGAAACTTGTGATAGGGCTCCAATAGAGAGTTCCACCTCTCGAATGAAAATACACATACAACTCAATACTCTTGTAGACTAGACTTTCATTCTTTTTCTAGTACAATGGAAAATCAATGGCACATTGAGTGTGAAACAAAGTTACTTTAAGAGGGTTTATACACCCTTTGTCATACTTGTATTGGAACCTTCATTGAGGTAGTAGGGTTGAATCATCCAAGGTTTAGAAGTAGAATAAGCTAATAGAGGAACCTTAGGACCAAATATCAATCCTTCAAGTTTAGATCCAATACATTTACAATATATCCTTCCATAGATTTTAGAGACAATGGGTGCAAACAACCCAAGTGAGTGGAAGATAATTTAGGAGGTTGGATAAATACTTTGTGCCAATTTGAGTGTGTACTTGCAAGATAATAGAAGGATGAAATAATATTTCAATAATCGTTGCAAAAGGTAAAGGAAAAATATAGAATGACCTCGAGGTATACGTGAATTTTATATTATCCATTTTCTAAAGTGATTTATATAGAAAAGTTAGACCAGAAGCTTTGATATTGTACCATAGTTTTTTTTGGCCTGTAACATAGGTACTTTTTTGTAAAATGTGGCCTTTGTTTCATTATTCATGACTTAAGATCATGGTACAAACGAAGGAACTAGTGATTCACTTTGTTCCAAATGACTAGGAGGAGTAAAGGAACATGTGACCAAGTACACACCAAATTAAGGGATCTAGAAATGTTTTTGGGTCATTGAGGAACTAAAATGAGATAGGCCTCAAAGTCCAAAATTGGCCCCATAGAATAAGAAAGATCCCTAAAGGTTCTATTATATCCAACCTAATTACCAAAGTCCAATAGAGTAAGGAATAATATGGTAAGGGACCATATTGAAGAAATAGACATCCTTAAGAGGTCACATATATAAGTTAAGGATATGGAACTAAAGGAAGGTGGTCCAATATAAAATGATGCTAGGTAGAGAGATGTTGATGTCATTATTAGGTGAGTCACACATGGGGGTATGTGGAAGATAATGATGGTCTCTCATGATCTGTTAGTGGCAATGCAAACATGGAAAAGTGACAATCTATTAACTTGGAGGGATTTTTCAAGGTAATTTTACAATGAATTTGAATATGGTGTAATAAGAGGAAACATAGGAAATTCAATATACAACTTTTATTCATAGAAATTGTGAATAACTATGTGAAATTTGATTTTTTCTAAAAGTGGTATGTTATTTTTCTAGTAAAATATAAGGTATATGTTTTTGTTCGTGAAGGTGTTGAGTACCTTAACGATGGAATTTCATTCCAAAAAAATGAATTATCATACACAACTCATTGTTCTAGCGCAATAGTTTTTGGAATGTGGAGAGACTTTTTTTATTTTATCAAATCGTAGATATCGATCTCCTCTAGTGTGGCATATAACCCATTTCAGAAATGGTTAAGACAAAAAAAAACTTATAACAAAAATAAGAGAGCTACGTATTCTAGGACTTTGATATATGAAAATACAAAAATAGATTAAAAATAGTAAACAATATTAATTTAATATATATATATATATATATATATATATTTGGAATCTGCATAGCCGAGTCTATCTATGTTTAGAGTTTCATCAACAACAAATTTGTGTAGCCTATATAAAAATAACATAAAAAATAGAGATATAGAGAGGTATTAGAAAAAATGGAGGTTTTTACGTATTTCAAGACTGCACCACTAGGTTTGACATCTCGAACCTATATCCATGGAAACCAACTCAACAAACATGTATGCTAAAGTTGTCAATCTCACCCGAAAAAAGTTCAAATTCAAATAACGTGCATGCATTCCTAAAGTGCACATGAATTCTTAAAATGTGAACGCATTATGAGGAACGAGAACGCATGCACATTCCTCTTAACAAAAAGTATCTCTATCTCTCCCTCCCTCTCTCTCTACTTATGTCCCTCTCTCCCTCTATCTCTCTTTTTGACCTCTCTCTCTTCAAACTCTCTCTCCCTATCCCTCACTCACTCTCTCCAACCTCTCTCTCCCTATCCATCACTCACACTCTTCCCCCTCTTTCTATATATATACCACTCTCTTCCCCCTCTTCCCCTCTCTCCATGTTTCCCTCTTCCCCTCTCTCCTTGTGTC
>JZKD02S1674005.1:171748-185377 GCA_000966675.3 Picea glauca
GGTAGATCAATGTATTCATATGTAATAAAGGTCAATATTAATAAGGCCTTTCAATAAAATAGAATAAGGCAGATGTAAGAAGACCTAATAGAAGCTTCCGCTTCTAGAAGGATCTAACTCTAGATTCTTCTCTTAATAGACATATTTAGTATTAATAAGGGTCGAGGGTATGAGAACCCTATCTTGGAGATTATTGTAACAGAGCACTGCTTTATTGGAGGTTGCCCCCTCGAAGAGGCCTATGAACATTGATTTCTGAATCAAAGTGCTATTTCTATTGCCATTGTTATATCTTTTGTGTATTGTGAAGATTATGCTGGATATTTTACTGTTATTTTTCCATTTCTAGCATTTTATTTATGTTCTGCATATTTTATATATCTGGTATCTTGCATTTTTCGAGAACATGTATTCTATTGTTGATGAAAACAAGTGAAGATCCTCTCGTGTTTGGTGGCATCGAATCTTGGTAGTTCTCCTTGGTGGATATAACCAAGAGAATGAGTATATCTCTCCTTATGTTGAGACCATGATAGATCATACTCTCATTTATCCCATTTTCTAAAAACTAAAGATTTAATGTGTCTCATGTCCTTTTATAGTCGTCTAGCAAGATTTTCCTTGTAAGGTGATGATGAAATGATAGGGATATTGTTATTTTCAAATTAAACTTTTCCCACTCGTAAGGAATATTTAGTTATTAATTATTTGGGATCCATGTAATATTTGGGCATTCTTGTTTACATTGTCAAAATAATGAAATTCACCCCGATTCATCCTATGTGTATCCACAAATCCTTGTACTATACTATACTTCCATCAATTCTTAGTGATTTCATGCATGTGAGATGACAAATTGAGTGATCTGCATATTGGAAATGATCTTGTCAATTAACATCGAAGGGTGAGTTTGCGACACATTTGCATTGTAAGTAGGTTTGCAAGAGAAGATATAGGTTTGTGGAACTTCGAATGAGGTTGTTGTGCGGAAATAATTTTATATGTTTTGTGGGGTTTTCAATTATTAGTAGTAGATTTGTGGGTTGTGGGTGTTGATTAAGGTTGGTTGTCATTGATGTCAACCCTTGAAGAAAGTCCGATAGAAAATTCTTGTAGCACAATGGTTTGGGTAATGGACCCAAGTTTGTTTGATGAAAAGATGACTAATTATTGTCTTGTCATAGTTGATAATAATTATAAATGGATGAACTCCAAAGTGGTATCCTTATGGTGAAAGCCCTTAGGTGAAGATGCTTTGCAGATTGAGTTATTCTAGAAGTATGGTTAGAGAATCCATGCTTAATTGTGGAATAATGAGATGAAGGTTAGTGAATTTGTCAGTGAAACTATCCTATATGGATAGTTCTTGTCATGTCATTACCAGTGGTATGTGGAACGTCACATAACTCCTCACGGTTAGAGAGTTATGGCCATGTGAAGTTGGAGGACCCTCATGAGTCATCTAGAAGCCCCAAAAAGTCAAAGTGTTTGCAAAAGAAATTGTTTAAATAATAAAGTTAATGGAGAACTCCCTAAAATAAAGAAAGTGGGATTCTACATGAAAGTATAAATAAGAGGCAAGGCTGTCTCATTTTAATCACACTTGAATATCATTGAAAATCTATTTTGTGAAAGGTTATTTGGGCATGTATTATTGATAGAGAAAAATTGTAGAAAAAGTGTGGTAGGAAAAGTGCAGAAGAAAAAGTACAGCAGGAGAAGTGCGGAAGAAAAAGTGCGGCAGGAAAACCATGGCAGAAAAAGTGTGACAGAAAAATCGTGGCAGAAAAATCACGGCAAAAAAGGTTCAACAGAAAAATAGCAGTAGAAAAATTGTGGCAAAAAAATGTGCGACAGAAAAATTGTGGCAGAAAAAATGCGACAAAAAAATCGCGGCAGAAAAAGTGCAGAAGAAAAAGTGCGGCAGAAAAATTGTGGCAACAACATGGTTGGGGTCTATTTATGAGAGATATGACACATTTTGTTTGAGGTATGTTTTGTGAGCTAGGGTTTATCGCTTGAGATGGTATTGGATGTTCAATATTGTTGCATATATCAGATTTGTTGAGGAATACAGTTGGTATTTTGTTGTTGGTATTTGGCATATGGGTATTGGTCTTTCGGTTGTGATGTGTTGTTGAAGTTGTTGGTTTACCTTGAGGCTACATAAAAGTGAGGTTGTGACACATGGTTTGATGTAATGGTTTATGGTATTTGGTTTATGGATAGAGTGATGAATTGTTTATGGTTATATTGGTGTATGTCTTTGGTATATGGTTTAGGTACATGTTGGGTACATGGTTGAGACAAGTAGTTGATGAGTTGGCACATACATGAGGTGTATAGTTGATGATGTTGGTACATATTGATGAGTCATAGTTGATGTGCATTTGATGCATGGTACATATTGGTTCAGGTTATTGGTACAAGTTGTTTGGTGTAGGTTGATTGGTACAGGTTATTGGTACAGGTTCATAGTGAGATGTTGACAATGGTAGTGGTTGATTCAGTGATAGTGACAGGTTTTCTGCATTTGACATTTATATTTCAGGGTGGTTGGACGTGGCAAGTACAGGTGGTTGTAGCCACCTTTCGGTTGTAGTCGGAGAACATAGGGGTTTGTGTCCTCCTTCTGGTTGTAGCCAGAGAATTGGGGAGTTGGAGCTTCCCTCAAGTAGTATCCTGAAAAAATAGGGGGTTGGAGCCTCCTTCCAGTTGCAGCTGGAAAACAAAGGAAGTTGGTTCTTCCAATGAATGTAATTCTTCAAGACATATAAGAAAAAAACATTATGTGGTTTTCTCCTGCTTTGGGTTTCCACATAAAAACACTGGTATATTGTGTATGTGTTTGATTTCTCATTTATTCATTTTTTTTTTACTCTGTAACTCTTGAATGATAATGTTACATTGATATAACACTTTCATTTTTGGTGAAAAATGATTAAATTTCTCTATTATTGATTCAACCCCCTTCTCAGTAATCCAATAATTGGTATCAGAGAAGGTTCCTTCAAAAATTAGTTTAACCACTGAAAGGTAGATCATGGAGAGAAACAACATGTATAAAAATGGAATACCACAGTTTGATGGGCCTAAGTATGCATTTTGTAGCATAAGGATGAAAACATATATACATGCACAGGGATTTGGAATTTGGCAATCAATTGCAGATGGATACACAACCCCAACAGTTCCCCCAACAAATGACAAAGCAATAAAATTCGGTCAGAATAAATCCAAAGCCACTAATGCACTTTTGAATGGTCTTGGAGAATCGATATTCACCAAAGTTACACATTGTAAATCCGCTAAATATAGTTGGGACAAACATCAAAATATTTATGAAGGAGATTCAAAAGTCAAAGAAGCAAATATTCAAACTTAGAGAGGTCAGTTCGAACAACTAAAGATGAAGGAAGATGAGAATATTGCAGCTTAATTTATACGAGTCAATGAAACAGTAAATGAAAGCATGGTATTGGGAGAAGAAATCAAAGAATCTGTGATTGTTCAAAAGGTACTAAGATATCTTCCTATGAGATTTGACCCTAAGATATCAGCACTAGAAGAAAGAGAAGATATTAACTTAATAAGCATGGACGAATTACATGGAATCTTTACAACATATGGAATGAGAACTGAATAGGAAAATCCAGATATAAAAGAAGAAGCATTCAAAGAATCAAAAAAGTCAAAGAAAAATGGAAAGCAAAAAGAAAAATAACATAACAACAATAGTGACATCTCGCAAGATGATGAAGAAGTGGATAACTTTGTCAAAATATTGAACAAGGGAACCAACGACAGGTATAGAGGTAAGCTTCCTTTGATTTTTTTTTAATTGTGATGGTATTTATGTTGATTAGGGTTGGTTGTAATTGATGTCAACCCTTGAAGGAAGTTGGAGAACCAAGGGCTGGGTAATGGACCCAAGTTTGTTTGATGGATAACGATATGATTTTTGATATATTTTCAAGTAATACTATTCTATATGGATAGTACATGTCACACGATTTCCAGTGGTATGTGGAACATCACATAACTCATCACAGTTAGAGAGTTATGGCCATGTGAAGTTGGATAACCCTCATGAGTCATCTTGAAACCCCAAAAGGTCAAAGTAGTCAAAGTGGTTTAAGAGATTTTTAGAAGGTAAATAATAAAGTGAAGTGATGTGTGTACTATAATTCAAAGCGAATAAAAAAAAAATTATTTAAATAATAAAGTTAATGGAGAAATTACTAAGTTGACAAGAGGTTAGAAGTGGGTTAGCCTAAAATAAGGAAAGTGGTTTAAGATGGTTAGAATGTAACTCCTTGAGGTGAAGTGAAGTGATGAGTGTACTATAAGTCAAAGTGCATACAAAATAAATTATTTGAATAATAAATTTAATTGATAAATTACTAATTGGACAAGTGGTTAGAAGTTGGTTAACCCTAAAATAAAGAAAGTGGGTTAAGATGGTCAAAATGTAACCCCTTGAGGAAGCTACATGAAAGTATAAATAATATGCAAGGCTCTCTCATTTTAAAAACAATTGAGAATATTGAATATCTAGAAGTGATTGAGGTAAACAAAGTATATCTAAGCCGAATTTCAGAGAGAAGGTGAAGTAAAGAAGGCCAAAATTCAAGGGAGGATAAATTCTTTTGATGATGCTTTCTAAGGTATGTTGTTTACATGTCATCTCACCATTTTTGCAATAATTTTTTTTATAGAATGATTCAGACCTTGAAATTGATAGGCCATTGAGAAAACATATCCAAGTAGGTTTAGTATGAATTTCATCTTGTGGGTCGTTGTATTTTTGGAGTTACACTCCGTGGAAAATAGGGTTTGTGGCTAGTCTTGAAACTAGTCTAAAACATGTGTTTCGGGTAAAAACATCATAACTTATTCATAAAAGGTCCAAATTAAGTAAGAAAAAATATGTTGGTTAGAGTAAATTCTTTAGTATTCTATGTAAAATTTTCAGATCCATACAAAAAATATTCCGTGCGAGGCACACTCTACAAGTTTACTCTCTAGAATAACCCAGAATTCAACAAGGTATGCCATTTTTACTGTAACTTTTTTTTTGAGAGGTTCCAAGTAGTGACACCTGGAGGAATTGCATAAAAAACACTGAAGAACATTGTGTACTATTTTCATATATTTATTCATTACAGGTACATAGTTATGATTATTTAAAGTTAGGGTTGTTGACTAATTCAAAACTAGTCATGTTAGACTAAAGAAAAGTTTTATGAAAATGCTAATCTCTTGTTGTTAAAGTTAAGGAAGGTTTGCAGGCATGTGATCATATACACTAAGTCTATTACAGAGTTACAAATCAGATTTGTATGATGAAATTGATGAGGGATTTTGGTTGAGGTACATGTTGGGTACATGGTTGGGACAAGTAGTTGATGAGTTGGCACATACATGAGGTGTATAGTTGATGATGTTGGTACATATTGATGAGTCATAGTTTATGAGTAGTTTATACATGAATGGTACATACTTGGTACATGGTTGGATGCACTTGTTTTTGGTACAGGTTGATTACATGTTGTTTGGTATAGGATGGTGCATGGTTGATGCACTTGTTCAGGTACATATTGATTACAGGGTAGTTGTACAGGTTGGATGCAGGTCAATAGTACAGGTTGATACAGTTGTACAGTGGTATATCTCACATTGATAGTGTGACAGTGGTTCCATCATTCTACTTCTACTTTAGGGCGGTTGTATAGGGCAAGGACAGGTGGTTGTAGCCACCTTTCAGTTGTAGCTAGAGAACATAGGGGTTTGTTGTCTTCTTCTGGTTGTAGTCAGGGAATTGGGGAGTTGGAGATTCCCTTAGGTTATAGCCTGAGAAACTAGGGGGTTGGAGCCTCCTTCCAGTTGCAGCTGGAAAAAACAAGAAGTTGGTGCTTCCAATGAATGCAATTCTTCAAGACATATAAGAAAAAACATTATGTGGTTTTCTCCCACTTTGGGTTTCCATGTAAAACAATGGTCTACTATGTATGTGTATGATTGTTCATTTTTTCATTTCTTATTTACTCTGTACTTATTGGATGATAATGCTACATTGATATAACACTTAAATTATGTGGTTTAAAAAATGATTATATTTCTCTATAACTGATTCATGCCCCCCTCTTAGTAATCCAACAAATAGTATTCGAGTCGGTTCCTTAAGAAATCAATGTAACCATTGAAAGGTAGATCATGGAGGGAAACAACTTGTATAAAAATGAAATACCACAGTTTGATGGAAAAAAGTATGAATTTTGGAGCATAAGGATGAAGACATATATACATGCACATGGATTTGAAATTTGACAATCAATTGTAGATGGATACACAGTGCCAACGGTTCCACCAAAAAATGAAAAAGCAGTGAAACTTGGTCAGAATAATTCCAAAGCCACAAATACACTTCTGAATGGTCTTGGTGAAACGATATTCACCAAAGTTGCACATTGTAAATCCGCTAAAGATATTTGGGAAAAACTTCGAAATATTTATGAAGGAGATTCAAAAGTGAAAGAATCAAATCTTCAAACTTACAAAGGTCAGTTCGAATAAATAAATATGAAGGAAGATGATAATATTGCATCTTACTTGTTACGAGTCGATGAAAAAATAAATGCAATCATAGGATTGGGAGAAGAAATTCAAGAATCTGTAATTGTTCAAAAGGTACTAAGATCTCTTCCTATGATATTTGACCCTAAGATATCAGCACTAGAAGAAAGATCATATATAAACTCAATAAGCATGGATGAACTACATAGAATCTTCACAACATATGAAATGAGAACTAAACAGGAAAATCCATATGTAAAAGAAGTAGCCTTTAAAGCATCCAAAAGATCAAAGAAAAAGAGGAAGAAACAAGAAAAAGAACATAGCAACAATAGTGACGTCTCAAAAGATGATGAAGAAGTGGAAAACTTTGTCAGAAGACTGAACAAGGGAACCGATGATAGGTATAGAGGCAAGCTTCCTTTAATTTGTTTTAATTGTAATGGTATTGGTCATTTTGATAACAAATGTCCTCATAACAAAAAGTGAAATGATGAAGGTGACTCAAAAAGAATACAAACATATAAAGACAAAAGAACCACAAAAAAAAATCTCAAGAAAAGCTTATGCACCAAAGAAGGTATATCATCATTAAATGAAGATGAAGTCAGTGACAATGAGACAGAAAGGGTTTTATTCATGGCAGTAGACAAATATGATAAAGAAGACTCTGAAGTAGAATATGAAGAAGCCGAAAAACAAATTGAAGAGGCAGAAGTTGACTACCGAGAGGAATTGATGAGTGCCATAGAAGTTATCAGAAGAGAAAAGAGGAAAAACAAGAATCTACAAGAGGAACTAGACAAGAAAGAAGACAGTCAAGAATTAGAACAAATGATCACAAATTTGAAGGTTCAATTTGAAGAATATAAAATAATTGAAGAAGAACTCAAAGAACAACTAGAAGAAAGAGACAGGATCATTGAAAATTTGGAAGCAAAGATTGTCGCATTAAGAAAGGATCTTCAAATGAAAAATATGCAGAACAGTTCAAAATTTTTGAATGAGACTATCAGCAGTCAAAGGCATAATCATGACAAGTCCATACTTGGATACAATCAGACAAAAAATGGATCAATCTCCAAAACAACAGAACAAGAAACATATCCAAAAAGTTATGCAGAAACAATCAGAGCGGATGGGAAGGTATACAAAGAAAATTACAGGGGCACTCCTCCACCGAGAATATTTTGATTTCATAATCAACGACCAGCAAAAATAGATAGGTCTCATGAAGAAGAAGGATTCATAAGAGCACCTCCTTTCATAATATCTTCAACTCCCAAGTATCAAATTACATTTTTTGGTTTATGTTATGCATGTAATAATTTTGGACATAAAGTTTTGAATTGCATATCTAACAATAGGAACATAAACAACTTTGAAATTCATACACAAAAGGGTTATCCAAGAATGCCTAGTGAGACACAGAGAAGAAGTTACAACAAGTTTGAATCATTGAGCATTGAAGTGGAGTGCTACAAGTGTAACAACTTTGGACACATGGCCAAAGATTGCATAATGGCAATCCTTCCTAGAGAACCACAATAGAACAACAACAATCACAGACATGAACCTCAGAAAAGGACATGGATAAGAAAGGAGAATCAATACAACAATGAAGAATGCACACTCGCTCTACAATCTAAGCAAGAGAACCGTGGTTGGTATGTTGATAGTGGTTGTTCAAAACACATGATAGGTGATAGAGACATGTTTATTAAATTAAGAAAGGAAAGAGGTGGATCTGTCTCCTTCGAAAATGATGATTCAACTAAAATCATTGGAAAAGGCACATTCAAAATTGGGAACAATAATACAAAGGCAAAAAATGTTCTACTAGTAGAAGATATGAAACATAATCTTCTAAGTGTGAGTCAAATGTGTCACCAAGGTAATAATGTTACCTTTGATTCACAAAAGTGAGAGATAAGAAAAGAAGGTCCAGGAAAATTGATTGCTACAACTGAAAGAACTTAAAGAAACATATATGTGTTAAGTGAAATTGGAAATGAAAAGTGTTTTCTAGGAAAGGAAGATGAAAGTTGGCTATGGCACAAAAGAATGGGTCACATACATTTTGATAATTTTGTGAAAGTAAGAAAAAGAGAAGTAGTTAGAGAAATTCCCCAGATCACGAAACAAACAAACACACCTAGCACTCTCATCTACGATTGAACCAACCTGTTTTGAAGAGGCCATCAAGGATGAATTTTGGAATAAGGCCATGGATGAAGAATTGGATTAAATAGAGAAAACTGACACTTGGAAATTGGTTCAAAGACCAAAAGGATAAGAATGTGATTGGCACAAAGTGGGTATACAAGAATAAATTGAATGAATATGATCATGTTACAATGAACAAAGTTAGATTGGTATGTAAAGGATATGCACAGGTTGAAGGAATCAAATTTGAAGAGAGATTTGCCCCAGTTTCCATAATGGAAGAACTCCGATTTATTTTAGCTTATGCATGCTCCAGAAATATTAAAGTGTATCAAAAGGACGTAAAATCATATTTTCTGAATGGAGAACTTGAAGAAGAATTCTACATTGAACAACCAGAAGGATTTCAGTTCTCAGAGAACGCAAACTATGTGTGTAAATTAAAGAAGGCCTTGTATGGTCTAAAACAAGCTCCTAGAGCATGGTACTCTAGACTGGATAAATATCTACAACATGCATGGTTCAGAAAGGGAAGTGTAGAAAACAACCTCTACATCAAGGTAAGTCAAGATAGTATTTTATTAATTGAAGTTTATGTTGATGATATTATTTTTGGTAGTGATGATGACAAGTTAAGCCATACATTTGCAAAGGATATGCATAATGATTTTGAAATGTCATTACTTGGAGAACTATCCTTCTTTCTGGGACTTCAAATACGTCAAAGAAACCAAGTATATTAGTGAAATGCTAAAGAGGTTTGGAATCGAAGATTGCAAACCAGTTATCACTCCCATGTAAACTAATTGCATGTTGAGAAAAGATGATTATTCAAAGTCTACAGACCAGAGGAAATACAGGTCATTGATTGGTAGCCTAATATATGTGAAAATATCCAGACCAGATGTAATGTAGGCAGTGGGACAAGTGGCATGATTTCAAGAAGCACCAAAGGAATCACATGTATTAGCAGTGAAGAAGATTTTTAGATATCTAAAAGGAACATAAGAGTTTGGATTATGGTATCCAAAAGGAAAGGTTCCATCACTTATTGACTACACAGATGCAGATTGGGCAGGTTGTATTGATGACCAACAAAGCACTAGTGGAGCAACATTCTAATTGGGTGAGTGTTTAGTATCATGGATAAGAAATAAACAATCATTAGTATATTTATCTACAACTGAGGCAAAGTCTATTGCAGCAAAAACATGTTGTACACATTTTCTTTGGATGAAACAAACTCTGACAGATATACAGGTTGAGTATGATGAACCCATTCCAATCTATTGTGATAATACAAGTGCCATCAGTATCTTAAAGAACTCGGTGATGCACTCCAAGACGAAGCACATTCCAATCAAGTATCACTTTCTACCCGAACAAGTTGCATAAAAGAACATAAGAGTTGAGTATGTGGGAACAAAATAACAAGTGACATACATCTTTACAAAACCACTTCCATGGGAAGCCTTTGAGTATCTTCACCAGAGACTTGGAGTTATTTCTACTCTAAAATGAATGATTTTGAATACTTATCTTATATGTCTTAGATGTACACGAGGAAGCGCCATAAAGAGAATAGTTCAGTTAGGGGGAGAAACCCCGGATGGAAAGATACCTTTGGCATTGATGACAAAGGAGGAGAGATTTATTAGATTCAGAGGACATAGGCATGATTCAAGGGGGAACAAAGGTCACATATATGCAAAGGATAGAGGCATGGTTCCGGGGAGAGAATGAGTGATATGACTTCAATATTACATGACATGATTTCAATATTGCATCAGAGTGTTTCCATTAATGACAAACAACGATATTGTTTATTAATATTGGTTGTGATTGATGTCAACCCTTGAAGAAAGTCCCGTAGAAAATTTTCGTAGCACAAAGTTTTGGGTAATGGAGCCAATTTTGTTTGATGTAAAGATGACTCATTATTGTCTTGTCATGGTTGATAAGAAGTACAAAAAGATGAACTCCAAAGTGGTCTCCTTATGGTGAAATCCCTCATGGGAAGACGCTTTGTGGATTGAGTTATCCTAGAAGTATGGTTAGAGAACCCATGCTTAATTGTGGAATAATGAGAAGAATGTCAACTAATTTTTCAGTGAAACTATCCTAGATGGATAGTTCTTGTCATGCCATTTTCGGTGGTATGTGGAACGTAACATAACTCCTAATGGTTAGAGAGTTATGGCCATGGCATAAAAAGTGTGGCAGAAAAATCGCGGCAAAAAAAGGTTTAGCAGAAAAATAGTGGCAGAAAAAGTGCAACAAAAAAATTGCAGCAGAAAAATTGAGGCAGAAAAATCGCGGCAAAACAAAGTGTGGAAGAAAAATCACGGCAGAAAGAATGCGACAGAAAAATCATGGCAGGAAAATTGTGGCAGAAAAAGTGCAGCACAAAAATCAGGGAAAAAAAAGTGCGGTAGAAAAATCGTAGCAGAAAAAGTGCGGCAACAACATGGTTGGGGTCTATTTATGAGAGGTATGACACATCTTGTTTGAGGTATGTTTTGTGAGCTAGGTTTTATCTCTTGAGATGGAATTGGATGTTCAGTATTGCTGCATATAACAGATTTTTTGAGGGATACAGTTGGTATTTTGTTGTTGGTATTTGGCATATGGGTATTGGTATTTCGGTTGTGATGTGTTGTTGAAATTGTTGGTTTAGCTTGAGGCTACATAACAGTGAGGTTGCGGCACATGGTTTGATGTAAGGGTTTATGGTATTTGGTTTATGGATAGAGTGATGAATTTTTTATGGTTATATTGGTGTATATATTTGGTATATGGTTGAGGTACATGTTGGGTACATGGTTGAGACAAGTAGTTGATGAGTTGGCACATACATGAGGTGTATAGTTGATGATGTTGGTACATCTTGATGAGTCATAGTTGATGTTAATTTGATGCATGGTACATGTTGGTTCAAGTTATTGGTACAATTTTTTTGGTGCAGGTTGATTGATACGGGTTGTTACAGGTTATTGGTACAGGTTGATAGTGATAGGTTGACAATGGTAGTGGTTGATTCAGTGATAGTAATAGGTTGTCTACATTTGACATTTATATTTCAGGGCGGTTAGACAGGGCAAGGACACGGGGTTGTAGCCACCTTCTAGTTATAGCCAGAGAACATAGGGGGTTGTAGCCTCCTTCTGGTTGTAGCCAAACAATTGGGGAGTTGGAGCTTCCCTCAAGTATTAGCTTGAGAAACTAGGGAGTTGGAGCCTCCTTCCAGTTGCAGCTAGAAGATAAAGGAAGTTGGTGCTTCCAATGAATGTAATTCTTTGAGACATATAAGAAAAAAAATTATGTGATTTTCTCCCTCTTTGGGTTTCCACGTAAAAACACTAGTGTACTGTGTATGTGTGTGATTTCTCATTTGTTCATTGTTTATTGACTCTGTAACTATTGGATGATAATTCTACATTTATATAACACTTGCATTTTTGGTGAAAAAGGATTAAACTTCTCTATTACTAATTCACCCCCCCTCTCAGTAATCCAACAATGGGACTTTATAATGATAGGATTTCTATGATAATACTTTGGTAGGAGGAAGCCCATGTGAAATATTCAACACAGAATATCATGTGTGGTCTGCGGTGAGTGATTTTTTAGTCAAGTTCTCAATTGGTTCTGCAATGTTTACTAGGAGTTGCCTGTTGTGCAGTTCCTCCAATTATCAAACAACAAAGCTTTTTGGTACTTCAGGGAATAAGATTTTATGGTGCAGGTTTGTAATGGGATTTAGACATGGAAAAATTTATCATAGGTAAATATGTAAAGATGAGGATTTGATCTGCTATGGTGGGGTCTAAAAAAGAAAGGGTCATAGAGGTATGGCTCGAACAGTCTACGAGTTGTGGGTTTGCAAGGAATTACAACTTGAAGTTCCTTGGTGACCCCTACAAGGTATTTTTTCTATAATGTGTGTGTCTATGAGTTGCAGGTTGCAGATATATGTGCATCTAGGTTTTATAGGGTTCAATAAAATGACCTCCTTCCCACAACCGCAAACAAGTAAAAATGGTATGGGTTGTTTACGCGTGTGATTCTTCTGATCCCATGGGAAACTTTGAGCACTCATTTTGTGTGATCATATGTATATACTTGATTATTCTTCCAATCTTCAATACATAGTACTTATTTTCCCACCTCCTATATTGAGGTTATTCACTCTTATTTTTAGGTGAAGACATATTTTCAGATGAACCTCTAGACTGTCATATTCCTCTTTGCATTTTTTTGAGTTTCTCACTTTCCTTCTTAGATAAAAAATTCACAAGAATGAGTTCCATAAATCTCTCAAGTAATGTACATGAATTCTGTAACGGCCCCTTCGTTACGTCTATGAATAGCGAAGCACAATAGATTTTTTTTTTTCTTTTAACAATAAGAAATTTACAACATCACATCATTCATATAAATGCAAAAACACATGACATCATAACCTAAGTGACACATGATCACAATATAAAAAAACTCTACAATATCATTGCGGAACAAAATTTCAACCATAATGCCAACCAATCTCATCATATTATCACCAATAACAATAAATTGCCGAATATAAAACTGCTTTCTACTTCACTATTTAAAATCATACCGTTGCCACTCGCCCGCTTCGGGGATGTCCCTCACGCTGTGTCGCTTCCCTCGCTCCGTGCCGCTTCTGCTTGCCGACCAAATAAGACTCACCGGTACCTCCCAGCCAAACGCTAGGGGTACTCTTCTTCCCCCTTAGCCCCCCGAGCCGCAACGGGGCCACACAAGAACCAGAGATAAAATAGCGTCTCAGCTAGCCTCAACGGCTGAGCTACCACTCCAACACAGCTGAGATATACCCAACTCCACACAAGCAATCCGTCAAGCCAC
>JZKD02S1674005.1:186351-212916 GCA_000966675.3 Picea glauca
CCTGCACACTCAATGAAACTGAGTCAATAGAACCTGTATATAGCAATAGTAAAACATCCTGTCATCAATCATGACACATCATCATCAAGGTTAAGTGGTTCATCATCATAAAAATTCAAATCACTTGCGAGCAAGTGTCCTCAAAGAATAAGTTTTGTCAGTGCGCCAGAGAGGGATGTTACAAATTCCTTTTGAAACTATAATTTATGTTTATCCTAGTACTTAATAGGAGATAACTTAATCCATTAATTTAACTAAGTTATATTTCATCTAAGATAATATCAATAATATATTATTTCCTTTGTTTTATTTCATTATACATTGTTTTCACTCTAACCTTATATTGTCGTTCATGCACATAGTGTTATAATTATCAGATGTGATGATGTTATATAGAATACCCAAGGAATAAAATATGTGGTCTTATCATAGTGGTTCCTTACCTCACAAAGGAGAGTATCAGGTTTGTCCCACACATGCAGGAAATATAGGTTAGTTTGATGTATCCATTTTCTAGTAGATTCCACATATCAAAGCTTAATTAAAATAAACACCCACCCAGTTCTTTAGATTAGATGGAGTATTAGAGGTGAGGCAGTGAAGTTTTGTGGTTTTAAGGGATAACGAAATGCATATGCCTTTCTTATGATTATATTATGGAAACCAATTAGGGGAAAGTAATTATATAATCATTCAACTCTATGAATTATTTTAAAAAATGATATGTGGGTGGAACATGATGAGTCTATCGGGTGGAAAGAATCATGCTTCAACTTGAATTATAAATTACAAAGTTTGAATCACCAAGTTCTAACATCTCGATAGTGAGAAGTTTTCTAGTTTTTCAAGATTAAATATTTGAGAGGCTAGATTTGGGTTGTCCCCACATCAATTGGTTAATATATGTTTTCCCCCATTTTCTTACTTGGTATTAATAGATCCTAGGATTGATTAAATAATGATGATATATTGAGTTGGATCTGATAAGAATTGTGTCATCATAAAAGACTATGCCACTTCCTCAGCCTCACATATCCAATAAGCCATATAGCATTTGATCAATGATATCTTTGGAGTACCAAAACATACCTTAATCATAGATAAGGTTTAAATAGAAGATCTCTCAAGGAGACATTTCCAGAATCAAGGGAAGGATATTAATACCAGACTCAATAGTGTATAGTCCCCAAAGGGCTCATCAAGAATTAGTATTTTTTCAACTCCTTACACTTATATCTCTATGGGTCATGGAAGGCTAGATAAGGTAGCATTACAAGTAGATTAAGCTTCCATATTTAGGATTGGTGGGGGGCCTATTTATTTTGGATCATAAGACAAAAAAATAAAAGGGGGATTTTTTGTGGTCACAACAGGATGCATGAAGTGAAATGAAATACCGTGGACATGAAAAAGTACATAGTTGATCCATGTCATAAAAAATATAATAGATCAAGAAATACAATGTGGATATAGGTCACAATATACATTAGGAAGACACAAAGAACCAATGAGGGTGTTATTGTAGTCTCGAATGTACTCTCATAATAGGGATATACTCCATCAAAACTTTAGAGGGGTATTATGATTGATTGATGTGGACCCAAACCCAAGGTCTTCATCCCAAACCCCGATGGTATGATTATAAATCATGCAAATAGATGGGATGATGTCGATCATCGTAGAAACCGTCTGATTACCGGTCATTGAGTTATATCGTTAAAAAACATGAGGTGACCTACCAATGATAAAAGTGGACCACAAGGTACCTAGTAAAATATAGAGAGTGTTAATATAGGATATGATGTCGAACAATAGTAGAATCAATCAATCATAAGTCAATGGCATAAACCCACTGTTCATTGAGAGGAATCCTAACACTGAAGACTACAAGCTCTAAGTTACTACCTCGTTTCTAGATCTGTATCCTAGATAATGTGTTGAAGTCGATAGGAATATATATATATATATATATATATATATATATATATATATATATATATATCGAAAGAGGGTATTAATGTATCCCCCATCAATCCACATGAAACATACACTGATAGATTAATGATTATGTGAAGAGATAAAATCACGAAGTACGACTAAACTAGGGATGGTAGACTTGGATGGTTAATAGGAAAAAATATTTTTGTCTTAGGTTTAATTTCCCTTGAACAAATAGCATGAAAAAATGATGACTTGATAGTAAGACCCAAGAGGACAATTAATATAGTGCAAAAATACATGAGGCATTGAAGCACTCTCCATAATCACTGGAAGAGTAACTAGTCAAAGGAGTACAAGATTCATATTGATGGTATACAACTCCTAAGAAATATATAACCCAACTATAAGAAAATGATGCAAAAAGTTTTCATGTTAAAGGGAGACATGACTCACGTTTCCACTATTAAAATATAGATCGAATGGTCAAAAATTCCCTCACTCAATTTTTTTTTGTGTGTGTCTCCTTCATTGTTTAACAAGCATGAAAGAGAGATAAAAGTGTGATTGATAGTGTCTTTTTTGTCCATTTTTTACGAGATAAAAAAAATGTTAAAAGTATACACAAAAGGTGTCTTTTTCATGGTTTAGAGAGAACAAAAAAGAGTTAAAAGTGAGATGATCATCAAAGTGATTTTTTCATGGTTTAATGAGGAAAAAAGAGATTTAAAAGTTAGCTCGTCTGATGTCTTTTTATTGGTTTAATGAGCACAAACAAAAGTTAAAATTTAGCTTGTATGGAGAGAACAAGTGGATTAATAGCACAATTATATGTTCCAAGCACATGGAATCGACCTAAGAAAGATGAATGCAGACTGGTACTAGAAAGTGAGGTCCACACATAGGAGTAGTTCTCTCTATGGGTATAGGGTCACAAAAGAGAGGCAATATAATGCAAGAGGAAATAGGTTGAGTACTTCAATGGTGGTAAGTGGGATCAAGGAAAATAATAGTGCGATAATAGGCACCAATACATGATAAGAAAACGCATGTGTGACCATGAATTAACATAAATAAAAAGAACCCCCTCAAGATATGCCTAGAACATAGATGAAGAGGGAAGAATGAGGCTCAACTTCGAGTCATAATGGGTATAGAGGAAATTACAACATGGGCATCGGATGGAAAACACATTGACAACTAGGCCCCCCATGAAGGGTAGAACTACCGAACAAGTTTCAAAAAATAAAAATATAGTGGCTAATATCACAACCTAATAGGATCAAACCTAAGGATTTGTAATAGAAGAATGGACAGTTAATAATGAAAAATGGGGTTGCGGGAAAAAACCTATCCCTATATGTGATTTCAAGAGACTTACCTCAAGTTTAGTGGATTTCTCCATAAAATGAGAAACAAAATGTCACCGATTCCTATAAAACACATTGATAATACTAGACTTGGGGTTAACTTGCATAGTGAAATCTAAAAACAAAAAATGTTTTTGGATTTTTTGGATATGGTATATGCAAAAAAAAATCACTCACAACACACACGTATGTATAAGGAACTACACATCCTAACACTTTATGTATTATAAATCCTATTGCAAGGCTCCAACCAAATATATTTAGTGTCATTGATGAACTCATGGGCCATAATCGACATCATGTGGCACACCATGTTGGGGTAGCCCCACATAACATCAATTTTTCATGGATGAAGATACTCATTGTGAGTAGTTTCAAAAGTTATGGTATCTCTTTGATGATGCCTATAAAGAGACAAACAAGGTATGGAATTTTAATCTTTGGGTTAAGTAAGAGTGGAAAATTCAATGGAAATTTCCAAAAATTATAACTAAGGAGGAAGGGGTCAAGATCGATAATTTCATTAGATTCCCCAACAAATTCTCCCAGTCCTAAAGATAAAATGGTCACGTTGACTCTCTTTTAATATGAATCAGAAAATTATGATCAATTCATGACCTTGGCCTTTGTATTATCTATTGAAGCCATGACTTCCAAGATGGAATTTTTTGAAGGCACCTTGAACTTGAGTAAAAATGCGAACATAGAGAGTCAACAACCCAGGTGGTTAGAGTAGGAAAATCATACTCCATATGAGGATGGAGATTTTGACCAATATTAGTTGAGGCTAATGATATTGTTGGAGAGGAAATATCAACTAGGGTGAGGGCCATGATATCTCCATAACAATCAAATTCCTCAGGACAAGGTACCACCAAAGAATCAAAATATTGGAGGGATCCACTGGTAAAACAATATATCATATTGATAAGATAAATGTAGGAAGAAGGAGGTGGTGGAGGAAGGGTAAATGTATCCATTGATGAGGATTCTTTAAACATCCCCCCAACAAAACTCATGTAAGAACTCTAGGAAACACCAACAAAGTGTATATTACAACCCACATTAGTTATAAGGTCGAGGGTATAAAATGAAAGTTTATTGATCATGATGATATTTCCTTGGTGAGGAAAGAGAAGGACCCTAAATACTTATGAGACAAGAATGATGATCTCATAGAACCAAGTTCCCCCAAGTAGAAAATTATAATCCAAAGCAGAATCAACCAACTCCAGCTCAACGAATAGAGTTTTTCCACCTAATTCAATGGGAAAAGTAGTGATGATACCATGAGGATTGAATATGTGTCCATAAAATTACTTAAAAATGGCATTAGATGGGTCAATATTTGGAAAGACAAGGGATTTCCAACAAACAATGGACATAATTCAAGTTGAGGAACCTTCATCAACCAATGCATGGAAGATGTTTTTCCCATGTGCTCTTATTTTAATATGAAAATTAGTTTGGTGGGAAATACAATTATGAGTTTGGTCCATATCAAATGTAATAAAACTAGACTCTGAGGGATACACTCTTCCCATGGAAGACAATAAATATTTCCACTTCATAGGGTAGCTTTTAAGGACTTATAATGTAGACATGGAACATGCTCCCTTGGCCAATTATTCCACAATGTTTATTTGTTGGTGGCCCAAGTATTCAAGTTATGCTTTGTGCATCAAAGAACACCCTTGGGTGGGAAAACCAATTTATCAAAGGATGGAATTTATATTTAGAGAGGTCCACCAGGCTGGAAAGAGGAATTTGGATCCTAATTTTTAGGACCTACCTCGAGAGTATCATAGTTACATGTTTGAGTTTGTAAGGAAATCATCTGGTCACACATCATAATGTTGGTGGATGAGGATGAACCCTATAATTAAGGAGTACCTATGATTCCCCCTTGAGAATGGGTAGTATTTGATGCAACCATCTGTTGTTGTTGGGGGGAGAGGCGGGGAGATGAGTCAAGACAACAGGTTGTTGGGAAGCATTCTGCTGGGAAAGGTTTCGATGAATTTCATCCTTCCTATAATACTCATGAGTGGGATGGTCCTGATTAAAAATTGTGCAAGGGAACATACTCCTTTTCTTCTCTTTTGTTCCCCCCAAGTATTGTTTTGGGATTGAGGGGATCCACGTTCACTATTAGAGTTTTTATTTTTATTCTTCTTATTTCCCCCGGTTATCAAGGATTCTTCGGTTCTGTGGATTTCATCGAGTTCACCTCAGAGGGTTGACTGATATTCTAAGAAGTTTGGGTGGTGGGTGTAGTAGCTGATGTGTTTAATGAAATGTTCATATTACCCAACTATCGAGCTAAATGGCCCATAATTTCACTAGATACAGAACCAACCACACTGTCAACATGGGTTCCTAGTTTTGTCCTATGAGGATCTGTGGATGGCCTCAAAGGATGTTGGATGATATTGTATAGGGTTCTAGACCAATAATAGATTAGGTCTAAATGTTGTGCACATGATATATCTTTCTCCTTGAAATTTGCATGTGACATATAAACATCCATGGTAGTTAATGAAGAGAGGGATTTGGTGAAACACTCCATGAGGATTTGATCAGGAATTCGGGCTTTGATCATTCTACACAATCATATCCACTCATGAATATGATCAGAAATATGAGTGGATGTATATTGATGGAGTGACATCAATAATTCTATCTCGATCACATACCTAATGGGTAATTTAAAATGGGTAAAAAATTCCATGGCCAAGTTATTGAAGATAGAAAAGGAAGAAAACTTAAGTTCCGTGTACGATTTTATTACACATATAGTAAAAGATGTTTGTAAAATATGTGATCTAACACTATCATCCATCAAGGAGTTGGATGAATACCATATGTGATAGGTCATGATATTCGTAGATAGGTATTCTCTTGTCTTTCCATCAAAATTTGACATGTCAGAAGGTATCTTGGAAGGTATAGAAGACCAACATGGATCATGGAGAATGGGGTCATTTTTCAAATGTGACGAATCCAACAAGTCTAACATTGCTAAGAAAGGAAACAATGTATTGGCGAAGGAATAATAGGTGAATGATGAAGCATCCTATGACCTGGATGGACCTTGATGTCCCCCCATGTTTGTGTTTCTAGAGGGTCTTGAAGTTCCAAAAGGGTTAGTGCTCCAAGCGATGGACTCACTCCCAAGAGCATGGATACTCTCAAGACTGAACATGCCCCCATAAGGATTGCCTCTAGGGATAAAAGAAGTCTTATAAACATTGTTACTTCAAGGACTGAACATGCCTTCTAAACCATTACCTATAGGAGAATACATGTACCCTAAAGAAAATCTAGTCCCCTTACCATAACTAGCCATGAAAAAGTAACATCCAGGACTAGAGTTGTGGATAAAAGGATAACCACCCCATTGAGTGTAATTCCCCCCTAGGGGATTTCCCCCAACAATAGTTGTATAAACAGATGGTCCACTACTCCCAAGACCACAATTCCCCCGAAAACATAGGTAAACATAAATGGAATAGAGCTTCCATAAATCAATGTGCTACCCCATAAGATTTAAATCACCTAGAATCATTGTTTCCCCCATAATGGATAGTAACAACTCCAAATCCACTAGACACGTTCCAAACAAACTGAAAATCATAATTTGGTATCCCTAGGATTCCTATAGGGACACTGGGGGTGGAAGAAGTTCCACTTCTGTAAATAAAACCAAGGCTATCCCCCCCATAGGTTAGAGATCCAAGTGTGGGCATTGCAATATAAGGGATGGGACTTATAATGATAGACATGTTGATGGAAGGAAAAGTTGGCATGGTTAGGAGCCTCCAAATGGAGAGCCCTGATGAAATAGGAAAAGACGATTTAGGTCCAATGGCACTAGGGGATGACAAGGTGGACATGATCGAGGTGACCTTTGTAAATATTTTCAATAAGATTGAAGGGTCAACCACACTATAAAAAAACACTCGGGCTCGACATGGTGTGAGAATCACTAAATAAGGAAAAGGGATCACTAAATAATTTCCTAACATGTACAAGTACAGGGCCATTAGGACTAGTCAAAGGATGGTTAAAATAAGGTGGAGGAATTTCATCAACCACTTCAACTTCAAAGGTCTCACTCTCCTTAGAACTTCTATCTGGCTCTATCAACACTCTATATCCTATCACTCATAGCTTAAGATGTGGTTGTTCCTTCATTATATGTGCAATTCCTCGTTTTCAACGACACCAACAAAGTAATTTTTCATCCACGGTCAAAAAATGTGTTATAACCAAAATAAAAATTAATCTGATATCCTATGGCTAACAAATAATTGGAACCAAAGAACACAACCCTAAAAAATCTAGGCTATCGACAAGCAATATCAACAACTTATGGGTCCTTCCAAAAACCAACCCTCTAGGGGATGTCAAGTCCCCAAAAGATTGGCTAGCGAAGGTGTGAGGAACAATTATGATAAATCATACGTAAAAACCATGACCAATGAAAGTACCCTTTATTAGGCACCCTCTGGGGAATTGAAACAAATATTGAACGTATTCCCTAGATATCGCAAGAACTTCCCACATGTAGTCACCTTTGTAGATACCTAGGAAAGGTCACTATGGCTACCACATCAAAATTCATGACCGGGAGAATAATTAAAGGTACGACCACATGTATGGGCAAGGAAACTAAACCTGAAGCCTCAATAAGTGTTACCTCTCAAGGAGGTGTGGAACTTATGAGACCCCATACACGTAGTAGTCAAAGTATTCTAGAAAACACCAAGAAAAGTAGAGAGAGGATATCACTCTACTTTCCCCAATGTGTCCTCATGATTGACTCTTGTGTTAGAGGAGCTTCCAGACACACTTGTTGTGATAATGGATTTGAACACTCTTTAGTGACTTCTAGGTTGACTTTATGTCACCTTGGAGAGTTAACTCTCCATCCCTACATCAAATCCATAATCCAATATATGTTGGTATAATACCAATAAAAAGAGTCTGATTTATTTTAGATTACTCATTTTTTAATTTTAGATTACTGCCATCTCTCCAACTGTAACCTCCATTATCCAAGAACATGTATTGTGTTGTTGATGAAAACAAGTGAATCTCCTCCCATGTTTCATGTTATTGAATCCTGGTAGTTCCCCATAGTGCATATAACCAGGAGAATGAGTATATCTCTCTTGATGTTGTGACAATGATATCTCATGCTCTAATTTATTCATTTTTCTAAGAAATGAAGTTTCCTTGTCCCTCTATCCTTTTATAGTCGTCTAACGGGCTTTTCCTTGTAAGGTGATGATGAAATGATAGGGATGTTGTTATTTTCAAATTAAAATTTTCCCACTCGTAAGGAATATTTAGTTATTAATTATTTGGGATCCATGTAATCTTTGGGCATTGTGGTTTGCATTGTCAAAATAGTGAAATTCACCCAGATTCATCCTATGTCTATCCACAACTCCTTGTACTATATTGTACTTCCATCAATTCTCATTGATTTCATGTGTGTGAGATGACAAATTGAGTGATCTACATATTGAAAATGATCTTTTCAATTATCATCAAAAGGTGAGTTTGTGACACATTTCCATTGTAAGCAGGCTTACAAGAGAATATACAGGTTTGTGGAACTTTGAATGAGGTTGTTGTGCGAAAAGGACACTTTCATATGTTTTGTGGGGTTTTCAATTATTACTCATAGATTTGCAGGTTGTGGGACTTTATAATATCAAGATTTCTATGATAATACTTTGGTAGGAGGAAGCCAATGTGAAATATTCAAAACATAATATACTATGTGGTATACAACGTGTGAGTTTGTAGTCAAGTTCTCAATTGGTTATGTGATCTTGACAAGGATTTTTTGCTCGCAGTGAAGACCCTACAATTATCAGACAACAAATCTTTGTGGTACATCAGGGCATAATATTTTATGGTGCAAGTTTGAAATGGGATTTAGACATGGCTAAATTTCTCATAGGTAAATCTGTAAAGATGAGGACCACAATGAATTGGATCCACTATGGTGGGGTATACAAAAGAAAATGTCATAGAGGTACGAATCAAATAGTCTACGGGTTGCGGGTTTCCAAGGAATTAGAACTCGAAGTTCCTTGGTGACCCCTGCAAGGTCTATTGTCTATAATGTGTCTTTCTACGGGTTTCATGTTGTAGATATATGTGCATCCAGGTTTTATAGGGTTCGATAAAATGATTGTGTCCCCACAACTGCAAACAAGTAAAAATGGTATGGGTTTTTTACGCATGCTATTCTTCTGAGCCCATGGGAAACTTCGAGCACTTATTTTGTGCAATCATATTTATATCATTGATTGTTATTTTTCTATTCAATATGCAACACGTTTTTTCCCACCTCTTATCTTGAGGTTATTCATTATTATTTGTAGGTGAAAACATATTTTTGGACGAGCCTCCAGACTGTCATATTCCTGTTCGCATTGTTCTGAGTTTCCCATTGTCCTTCTTAGATAAAAACATCATAAGCACACGTTCCATAAATCTCTCAAGAAATGTACATGCATTCATTTTGAAACCATAATTTATTTTTATTCTAGTACTTAATAGGAGACAACTTAATCAATTAATTTAACTAAGTTCTATTTCATCTACGATGAAGCCATATTTGCATGATATCAATAGTATAACATTTCCTTTGTTTTATTTCATTATACATTTGTGTTTGCACTCTGACCTTATATTGTCATTCATTCACATGGTGTTATAATTATCATATGTAATGATGTTATAGTGGATACCTGAGGAATAAAATATGTGGTCTTATCATAGTGGTTCCTTACCTCGCAAAGGAGAGTAACAGGTTTGTCCCACACAAGAAAAAAATATAGGTTAGTGAGACAAATCCATTTTCTATCACATTCCACATATTAAAGCTAAGTTAAAATAACCCCCCCCATTATTTATATTAGTTGGAGTATTAGAGGTGAGGCAATGAATTTCTATGGTTTTAAGGGACAGCGGGAAGCATATGCCTTTCTCGTGATTATATTATGGAAACCAATTAGGGGAAAGTCATTCGATAATCATTCAACTGTATGAATTATTTAAAAATATGATATGTGGGTGGAACATGATGAATCTATCGAGTGAAGAGAATCATGCTTCAACTTGAAGGATTATAAATTCCAAACTTTGAATCACCAAGTTCTAACATCCTGATAGTGAGAATTTTTCAAGTTTTTCTAGATTAAATATTTGAGAGGCTAGCTTTGGGTTGTCCCCACATCAATTGGTTGATATATGTTTTCCCCCATTTTCTTACTTGGTATTAATATATCCGAATATTGATTAAACAATGATGATTTATTGAGTTGGATATGATAGGAAGTGCGCCATCATAAAAGACTATGTCATTTCCTCATCCTTAGATATACAATAAGCCATCTATTAGTTGATCAATGTTATCGTTGGAGTACCAAAAAATCATTTAATCATAGATAGGGTTTAAATAGAATATCTCTCAAAGAGATATTTCCAGAATGAAGGGAAGGATATTAGTACCAGACTCAATAATGTATAGTCCCCAAAGGGCTCATCAAGAATTAGTATTTTTTCAACTCCTTACACTTATATCTCTATGGGTCATGGAATGATAGATAATATATAATTAAAAGTATATTAAGGATTGGTGGGGGGACTATTTATTTTGGCTCATAAGAGAAAAAAATAAAAGGGGGATTTTTCCTGGTCACAACAGGATCCATGAAGTGAAATGAAATACTATGGACATGAAAAAGTACATATTTGATCCATGTCATAAAAAATATCATAGCACAAGAAAACACAATATGTATCTATGTCACAAAGCACATTAGGAAGACATGGAGAACCAATGAAGGTTTCTTTATAGTCTTCAAAGTACTCTTAGAATAATGATATACTCAATCACAACTTTAGAGGGGTATCCTGAATGATTGATGTGGAACCAAACACAAGGTATTCATCCCAAACCTTGATGGTACGATTCTACATCATGAAAATAGATGGATTGATGTCGAGCATCATAGAAATTGTCTAATTACCAGTCATTGAGGTATATTGTTAAAAAACGCAAGGTGACCCAACAATGATGAAAGTGGACGAGAAGGTACCTAGTACAATCTAGCGAGTGTGAATATAGGATATGATGTCCAAAAATAGAAGAATCAATCAATCATAATTCAATGACATAAACCCATTGTTGATTGTGCGGAATCCTACCACTGAGGACTGCAAGCTCTAAGTTACTACCTCATTTCTAGATCTGTCTCGTAGATAATGTGTTGAAGTCGATAGGAAGATATCTTTTGAAGGAGGGCCTTAATGTAATCCCCATCAATCCACATGAAACATACACTAAGATATTATGCGAAGAGATAGAATCACCAAGTACTACTAAATTAGGGATGGACGACTTGGATGGTCAATAGGAAAAAATATTTTTGTCTTAGGTTTAACTTCTCCTGAACAAATAACATGAAAAAATGATGACTTGATAGTAATACTCAAGAGAACAATTAATATAGTGCAACAATACATGAGGCATTGAATAACTCTCCATAATGACTGGAATAGTAACCATTCAGAGGAGTACAAGATTCATATTGATGGTATACGACTCCTAGGAAAGATATAACCCAACTATAAGAAAATTATGCAAAAAGGTGCCATGTTCAAGGGAGACATGACTCACGTTGTCACTATGAAAATATAGATTGAATGTTTAAAAAGGCCCTCAATCTATTTTTTTTTTGTTTGTGTCTCCTTCATGGTTTAACAAGCGTGAAAGAGAGATAAAAGTGTGGTTGATAGTGTGCGTTTGTTCATTTTTTACGAGATTAAAAATGAGTTAAAATTATACTCAAAAGGTGTCTTTTTCATGGTTTAGAGAGAATGAAAAAGAGTCAAAAGTGATATGATCATCACCGTGTATTTTTCATGGTTTAAGGGGCACAAAAAAGAGTTAAAAGCTAGCTCATCTCATGTATTTTTCATGGTTTAACGAGCACAAAAAAGAGTTAAAAGTTAGCTTGTATGGGAGACAAAAGGTAGATTAATAGCACAATTATATGTTCTAAGCGCATGGAATCGACCTAAGAAAGATGAATGCAGAATGGTACTAGAAAGCGGGGTCCATTCATAGAAATAGTTCTCTCCATGGCAATAGGGTCACAAAAAAAAGGCAATATAATGCAAGAGGAAATAGGTTGAGTGTGAGTGCAATGGTAGTAAGTGGGATCAAGGAAAATAGTAGTGCGATAATAGGCACCAATACATGAGAAGAAAATTCATATTTGACCATAAAGTAGAATAAATAAAAAGAACCCCCTCATGATATGCCCAGAACATAGATGAAGAGGGAAGAATGAGGCTCAATCTCGATTCATGATGGGTATAGAGGAAATTGCATCATGGGCACCAAATGGAAAACATGGTGCTAACTAGGGATCCCATGAAGGGTAGGAACTACCAAACAAGTTTCAACAAAAAAAAATAGAGTGCTTAATGTCACAACCTAATAGGATAAAACCTAAGGATTTGTGACAACATAATGGATGATTAATAATGAAAAATGGGGTTGTGGGGAAAAACCTATCCCTATATGTGAGTTCAAGACACGTACCTCAGGTTCAGTGGATTTCACCATAAAAAGAGAAACAAAATGTCATGGATTCCTATAAAACACATTGAGAATATTAGACTTGGGGTTAGAGTGCATAGTGAAATCTAAAAACAAAAAATGTTTTTGGAGTTTTTGGATATGGTATATTGAAAAAAAACACATTCACAACACACGCGTATGTATAAGGCACTACACATCCTAACACTTTATGTAGGATAAATCCTATTGAAAGGATCCAATCAAGGATCTTTAGTGTCACTGATGAACTCATGGGCCATAATCAACATCATGTGGCACACCATCTTGGGGCAGCGCCACATAGCATCGAATTTTCATGGATGAAGATACTCATTGTGAGTAGTTTCACAAGCTATGGTATCTCCTTGATGATGCCTATCAAGAGATAAAAAAAATATGAAATTTTAATCTTTGGGGTAATTAAGAGTGGAAAATTCGGTGGAAAGTTCCAAAAACGATAACTAAGGAGGGAAGGGGTCAAGATCGATAATTTCATTAGATGCCCCAACAAATGCCCCCAGTCCTAGAGAGAAACTCGTCATGCTGACTCTCCTTTGTTATGAATTGGAAAACAATGATCAATGCATGACCTTTTCCTTTTTATTATCTATTGAAGCCATGACTTCCAAGATGGCATTTTTTGAAGGAACCATGAAGTTGAGGAAAAATGCGAAAATGGAGAGTCAACAACCCTGGTGGGTAGATAAGAAAAATCATACTCCATATGAGTATGAAGATTCTGACCAATATTAGCTGATTCTAATGAAATTTTGGAGAGGCAATATCAACCAAGGTGAGGGGACTGATATCTCCATAACGATCAACTTCCTCAAGACAAGGTACCACCCAAGAATCAAAATTTTGTTGGGATCCACTGGTAAAACAATATATCATATTGATAGGAGAAATGTTGGAAGAAGGAGGTGGTGGAGGAAGGGTAAATGTATCCATTGATGAGGAGTATTTAAACATCCCCACACCAAAACTAATGTAAGAACTCTAGGAAACTCCAACAAAGGGTATATTACAACCCACATTAGTTATAAGGTTAGGGGTACAAAATGAAAGTTTATCGATCATGATGATATTTCCTCAGTGAGGAAAGAGAATGACGCTAAATATTGAAGAGAAAACAATGATTATCTCATAGATCCAAGTTCCCCCAAGTAGAAAATTATACTCCAAAAGAGAATCAACCAACTCCACCTCAACAAATGCAGTTTTTCCACCTAATTCAATGGGAAAAGCAATGATGGTACCATGCGTCTTGAACATGTGTCCATCAAATGCCTTAAATATGGTGTTAGACAAGTCTAACTTTAGAGAGCCAAGGGATTTCCAAAACTCAATAGACATAATGCAAGTTGAAGCACCTTCATCAACCATTGTGTGAAATATGTTTTTTTCCATGTGCTCTTATTTTAATCTGAAAATCATTTTGGTGGGAAATCCAATTATGAGCTTGGTCCATATGAAACGTATTAGACTAGACTATGAGGGATGCACTCTCCCTATGGAAAACAACAAATATTTCTTCTTCATAGGGTATCTTTGAAGGAATTATAACGTAGACATGACGCATGGTGCCTTGGCCAATTCTTCCACAATGTTGTATTTGTTGGTGGCCCAAGTATCTGGATTATGCATTGTGCGTCAAAGAACACCCTTGGGTGGGAAAAACAATGTCTCAAAGCATGGAATTTATATTTGGAAAGGGCCACCGGGCTGGAAAGAGGAATTTGGCTCCTAATTTGTAGCACCTACCTCAGGAGTATCATAGTAGCATGCTTAAGTTTGTAAGAAAACCGTATGCTCACACATCATAATGTTGGTGGATGAGGATGAACCCTCTAATTGAGGAGTACCTACCATGCCCCCTTTTGAAGGGGTAGGAGTACCTACCATGCCCCCTTTTGAAGAGGTAGGATTTGATGCAATCATTTGTTATTGTTTTTGGGGAGGGGGCATGATGAGTAAGACAATAGGCTGTTGGGAAGCATTATGTTGTGAAAGGTTTCGATGGATTTCATCCTTCCTATAATACTCATGAGTGGGATGGTCCTGATTAAAAATTGTGTGAGGGAACATACTCTTTTTCTTCTCTTTTGTGCCACCCAGTATCATTTTGGGTTTGAGGGGATCATGTTCACTATTAGATTTTTTATTTTTATTCTTTTCTTTCCCTAGGTTATAAGGAATCTTAAGATGTGTGTATTGCATCGAGTTCACCTCAGAGGGTTGAATGAGATTCTAAGAAGTTTTGGTGGTGGGCGTAGTATCTCTTGGGTTTAATGAAATGTGCATATTACCCAACTATCAAGCTAACTGACCCATAATTTCACTAGATACAAAACCAACCACACCGTCGACATGGGTTCCTAGTTTTGTCCTATGAGGATCCGTGGATGGCCTCAAAGGATGTTCGATGATATTGTATAGGGTTCCATACCAATATGGGGGTTCCCTATCCATGAGTATAAAATGACCCTCCTCTAGGAAAAACAACGGGTATAAAATAACTATGAGTTTTCCTGGATCTAAACAAATTAATATATTTTTACACTAGAAGAGAGAATGACATACATTTTCAACGACTTGTTCTGGTATGTTCTGGCTAGATCCATCTCCAACTCCTCCACACAAGCAAAAAAAAAAAATACTATTCTACAAATTCTCTTAGGAAATTAAAATTCTTGTTCAGATCTAATTTAATATATTCAAGGGAGATCGGATTTGACATTTACAACAGAATACAAAAGTTATGAGAGGGGAAAACCAGCGATATTATATAGAAATAGATATAGTATATTCAAGGAGAGATCGGATTTGACATTTACAACAGAATACAAACGTTATGAGAGGGAAAAACCATCGATCTATATTATGTAGAAATAGAGAAGTACATCAAAGCATTGTTATCTTGAATGAATAATGCATTCCTCGTACTCAATGCTCTTGCTGCTCCTTAGCTGCCAGTCAAGCAAGACAAACCTGTACTGAAGGCGGAACTGTATGGATTGGAGTGAGTAATTGATATCCTCAGCTCTCACTCAACTCAAGCAAGGCAAACTTGAACTGATGGAGGAACTGCATGGATTGGAGTGAGTAATTGATATTCACACTGAAGTAGATAACATCAAAGTTTATTACAGTATATAAAAGAGGTTGAGCAGATTGCAAAAATAATATTGGAATTAGTTATTAGTGCAAAACCCTAATGCAAAAATCATTGATTTCGTAAGACAAGTGGATATATTTTACATAATCATTGATTTCGTAATACAAGTGGATATAGTTTACATAGCATGCATCGCAGAAGACGATTATGTAACAAAAAAAAGAAGCTCCAACATTCATTACAAAGGATCTTCATATTGATTTTGCATTGCTATCTGTGGCGGCGCTATAAATCAATACTATCCATGCTTATTTCAGCTCCCTTATCTACTCCAATTTCAAATTTGCTACTCTGGAATCCGTCTTTCTCAAAATAGAAATTATGTACTCGAAAGCAACTCTGTCACAGGGAATTGTGAGTCCCGTATGGTGATGGAATCCATATTCTTCCTCGGCTTTTTCCAACAGCGTTTGGAAGAGGGGATGATTCAGATATCTTGTAGGAACTATAAACCGACTGCGCTCGCTCCCAACATACACTGCAAAGTGTCCTTTCGGAACATCTATTGGAAGGCTGCCATTGATCCGCTTATATTCGCTAGAATCGCTTGTGGAGTAACGCATCTTCCATTTTCGACGACAGCAGATGTATCTGGCTATTTTATGGGCATTGACAAGCCTTCGAAACTTGCTCACTATCTTCATCAAAAACACTGGACTGCTTGGGCAAATTTGTTTCCAATTGAAAATTTGAGTAGAAGAGCTGCTGATTTACAAGAGAAAAAATAATTTGTATCAGTATGACTGTGTGCGTCGATTATCTCATCAGAATAAATATATATAAAACCGTGCACTGGTCAGTTCAAGCACGGCAATACAAATTAAAATGATTTATGCTTAAGATCGTCAAGAAATCCTTCCATACAATAATATAATAGTAATGAAGGATTGTGTATAGTTACGAATCATCACTATTGTAATAATATATTGTTTGATCGTCGCCAAATTGAATTGAATCTTATCTTCTTTGTACTAATCCAGATAGAACTCCTTCCTATTAAGTAACAGGGGAACTTCATCGTTGTTTGGATTACAAATGCGATCCTTTAGGTGTGAAAACCACCCGCCATGAAAGCCACCAGCAACCAGGTTCTTTGACTTATATAATACAACCAAATGAAAACCTACCCTAATTTGTTTCGATTACATTTTTAGAGCTCGTGTTTGTTGAATTGCGAATATCACATAACCTAAAATAGAAGAAAATCATATCATGAATCCAATTGAAGTACATTGTTCATTGCGTTGATAATATGGTTCAGAGATTTCGTGTTTTCTTTCCCTTTCGAAGATCAAAGATTCCATTGAATCGTCACTTTCCATCTGGATTTTTATTCGGAAATATTGCTGGTCGGGTATAACGTGTCTTGATCATGCGGGAAGCTATTTTCACATAGCTAATTTCGTAGAGACATGTGTACAGTATTTTAATGATTTGATTTTATGTGTTTATCCTTCTTTTTAAAATTTTATGCAAATGAGGTTTATACGTTTTACAGGTTTAATCTAAAATTTAAAGATTATATTTAAGCTTTAATCTATAATTTAAAGATTATATTTAAGTGGGTTTAATGGTCATGGAATTTTTTGAAAATTTATATGTTCAAATTTAGAGAGGGTTGAGTATCTATATTTCTGTAGATTTTAGTAGTCAAATGGCTACCTAAAGAGAATCTGTTGTCCCATAAACAAGGGTCTCATATACTAATTTGATTTAAGACTTGACCGTAAATAGGTTGTTATTAATACTATTACTAATCCAACTCTTTTAAATTTAGAAGGGGTTGGGTATCTATATCTCTGTAAACTTTAATAGTCAAATGACTACCCAAAAGAGATATATTATCCCACAAACAAGAGGTCTCATATACTAATTTGATTAGAACTTGATGGTGATTTAAAATTAGATTCTTATTAATATTATTACTAATCCGATTCTTTTATTTAATTCTTAATTACTCTTTTTATTTAAACTTTTAATTAGTTGTTTGTAACTTTATTAAATGGAAATATGAAATTAAATCAACCTGTACTTTATTACTTTATTGAAATTTAATTTTTTAAATTAAAAATAATAATTGATTACTTAATTTTTTATTCTGAGATAAAAAAACGAATTTGAATTAAAATATTCTTTATTATAAAAAAAAATTTAAAACATAAAATAAATTAAACCATATACAAATTAAACAATTAAAATTAAGAATATGAAATGGAAATGGTTATTGTAATTAAATTATTTCTGTAATAATACTGAGCAAAGCTTTTCAATTAATTGTGTTTAAGTTATATTTGAAATCAAGAATATGAAATGGTCATTGTAATTAAATTAATTTTATTATATATTATTAATAAAAGAATATGAAATGGTCATTATAATTAAATTAATTTTATTATATATTATTAATAAACAAATATTTTCAATCCTATCATGTATTTAACTTATGTTTTTTAAAATAAATTTTTAAGTTGTATCTTCAAAGCAATTTTTAAATTGCTTTGAAGATACAACTTATCAATTACATAATACCAACTTATCAATTTTGTCACATGTTTATAAACTTAACTTATGTTTTTAAAATAAATTTTTAAGTTGTATCTTCAAAGCAATTTTTAAATTGCTTTGAAGATACAACTTATCAATTACATAATACCAACTTATCAATTTTGTCACATGTTTATAAACGAAAGTGTTAGCTATATGCTGTTTAGGAATTTTAGATTAATAGAAAGATAGCCTACCAAGTTTGCGATGATGTCATCACACAATTAACTTGCAAATATAACTCTTTTTTCCACTAAATCTTGGGTAGCGAGTATATCTATATAGCCACTTAGGAATTACAGTGGGTGAAAAAAAGGGTCACAATGGCTTGGACTCGGACTCTGGTTAATAGAGAATTATTATATTTCATAAAAACCAAAAGGATGTAGTTTAAAAGTTTTAGGTTTTGTCTATTTTTTAATTATATTAATTATTTAATTTTTTTTAAATTTGATGAGAAATTGTTGGATATGTATATTAGAGTGGTTAATTTTATATGATCTAAGTGTTTCAAGAATTTTTAAACATGTTGAATTTATTTATGTATTCAGAAATAAATTTTAAATAACAAAAAATGTTATTTCACCTAAATTTGTATCATTGAAATTGGGTGAAAAATCCATGGATTTATTGCATATACTATTTAAGTGATTTTTTTTTTTTTTGATTTTAAAGTAAAACTTGAAACTATCTTTAATTGAATAAAAGTTCAACTTTCTAAAATGTAAGTAAACATGTGATCCAAGACCCCTCACAGACCACAATAAATCATTTTAAATGCTATAATTTTCCTTCACATTTGCAAATAAAAGTCTTTGGTCATTGTCCTCACTACCCAAAAACATAAACACTAAATTATCATAAGTTTTATCAATTAAATTATCACAAGTTTTATCACTTGTAAAAGTTTCCCATCAAAGCCAAATCAATCCTATAATAAATGGCTATGTTAGCACAACTTCGATGTTTAAACATGGCCATTGAGTAGCCAGTTTTTTCTAGATGAGGAGTAAAATAGGGTGTGAGCATGTTGCTTTGAGGGGACAAACAACAACGAGGAGAAAAATGAAAGGGTATTATTTAAACGTTCTATGTTTTGGTATTTTTAACTAGAATTCAACTATATAAATTTAGGCGAAATCACAATTTTTGAATGCATAAATAGACTCATCATGTTGAAAAGACTTTTAAACACTAGGATTGTATAAACATAACCACTCTAATTTATAAATCTAATAATAATATCCCTAAATAAGAGTCAAAACTAAAACATTTAAACTATAACTTATCCCTTATGATCATCGCTAAAACTATGTTTAATAAATCTATACTTTTTATTAACATTAAATTTTAATTCTATACATAAAATCATTGACATATAACTTTCTATCCAAAATTTTAAAAATAACTTTTTCTAACAATAATTATTACAATTAACCGCTTTTATCTATGAAACTATGAGTATCATGACATTAAAATGAAGGTACCGATTATCGATTATGTTCGTTGTTGGATGGAACTGACCCATGTTGAATGAGTTTATTAAAAAAAAATTAACGTGTAGCCATGTTAGTATTCTTTGTAGTTTAAATGTGGCCACTAGTTGTTGGTTTCGGACGTGGCACTTAGTTATACACAACTTCGAGAGGTGTGGTTCTATGTAAGAAATAGGAGAGCTATATATTAGTGTAGAGCAAGGCATATGGAATATAAATACAATATATTGTGTTTTTTAATAATTTAAATATGTAATGAATTGGTATTTTTTTTTTATTCAAAATCATAAAAGGATATGGGTAGAAAAAGAAGAAGATATGATTATTTTGGATTGAAGGAATTACAGTTATTAAATATTAAAATGTATAATTCAATTACAATAAAAGTATTAAAGGGTGTTAAATCTATTTTTACATAAAAAAATATTTTTTGATGAAAATGATAAGAATGCATGTCAAAGTAAACTCATGAAAATATTTAATTCAAAGAACAACACTCTTATATTAAATTACTCTAGAAAAATACACATCCATTCTTAAAATGATTCAAATACACAATGATGAATTGTGATTACAAATATGTCAGAGGGCTTAAAGAGGGAATTCCTCTTTACTCCACTAAGCACATATTGGTTGTTAAAAGATCATATGAATGAATAGCACAACGTTGTGTGAGCAAAGTTTTAACGCCCCATAAATCATTAATTCACTTTAGTATCCAGAACTCCTTTTAGTCTTTGGACACTTATACAATGCTCCTCTAGATAATTTTTTATCACTTCTATAATACTCCTCTAAATAGTCTTTGCAGTCTTCCTTTGCTACCTCCCTCTCGTGCTTACTTCCTCTTACATAGTTTTAACTGAAATGGTTTTTAAGCATGAAACTCTATTAGCATGTAAGGCCACCACATTTTGGAATGGATGGAGACTTCCTTGATTTGAAACAAGGGAAAGGAAGATGCTCCTCAACATATGCTCCACCTTCAAAAACAATATGTACTATGTGGTTAATAGGACCTAAAATACATTTGTCATAATAATTTTTCTTCTAGTGGCACCTATTACAGCTAGAAGAACCCCTACCCTATGATTTCATTTCTCAGAAAATAGTTTATTCAACGATCTATGGAACTAGGGTTTTTCTCAATAAGTGACAATGAAAATTTTGAACTAGGGGTCAATTTTGAAAAACAATATCTTGGGTGATTGTGGGTATCCTGGTCACATGGGACTTGAAAAAAAAAATTGTAGGATCTTACAGAACTCAATTATGCTACTTGCTTGGATTTTATGCCCTCAGATCAAATTGTGAATATGTCCCTGAAAGGCTTAAGCATGCAAGTTGCAATTCGCCATGAAACTCAAATTGGGCCTCGAATGGGCGAACCATCAGTTGCTTTGGAGTCGGGGAACCAAAATAAAGCTAGGGGAAAATCTCCCATGTGATTTCATTTCCTAGAAAATGGTTTATGCTACTTGGTTTGGACTTTATGCCCCCATACCAAATTGTCAATATGTCCATGAATGGCTTGAGGAGGGGATTTGGAACTCTCCATAAAAATCTAACCGGGCCTTGAATGGATGAACCGTCAGTTTCATTGGACTCAAGGCATCGGATCATATTATGGGAACCTCTCCCCTTTGATTTCATTTCTTGAAAAATAGATTGTTCAAGGATCTTTGAAACTATGGTTTTACTCAATAAGACACAATCCAATATATGAACTAGTGGTCGATTTTGTATAGCATTGTGTCGATTGATTATGGGAGGCATGGTCACATGGGACTTATCTAAACACACTTATGGGAACTTATGGAACTCAATTATGCTTCTCAGTTTGTATTTTATGCCCCTGAACAAATTGTTAATGTGTCCTTGCATGGATTTAGGAGGCGGGTTACAACTCACCATAAAACTCTAACTGGGCCTCTGATGAATGAATCTTTAGTTGTGTTGGAATCCTGAGATTGGATTGAATATAGGAGAACCCCTCCCCTATGATTTCATTTCCCAAAAATAGTTTTTTCGAGGATCTATGGAGCTAGGGTTTTGTTGAGCAAGGCACAATTCAATTTATGAACTAGGGATCAATTTTGAAGAACAATGTGTCAGCTGATTATGGGTAGCATGGTTACTTGGTCCTTTTCCAAATAGACTTGTGAAATATTACAGGAACTCAATTATTCTACTCGGTTTGGATTTTATCCATCCAAACCAAATTTGAAATGTGTGTGAATGGTTTTAGAAAGCGAGTTGGAACTCATTAGAAAACTCTAATCGAGAATATAATGGATGAATCGTCAATTGAAATGGACTCAACATTAGATTAAAGCTAGGGTAACCCATCTCCTATGATTCAATTGCCCAAAAAATTCTTTGTTCAAGGATCTCTAGAACTAGGTATTGCTCAATAATGCACAATGCAATTTTTGAACTAGGGTCAATTTTGAAGAACATTGTGTCGCACGATTGTGGGAACCATTGTCACATGGGCCTTATAAAAAAAACAAATGCTTCTGAGATATTATAAAACTCAATTATGATACTCATTTTATATTTTATGCACATGGACAAAATTGCCAATGTGTCTGTGAATGGATTTAGGAGACCAGTTACAACTCGCCAGAAAACTCTAAATGCGCCTCTGATGGATGGACTGACAACTGCATTGGACTTGAGGCACTATATTACAACTAGGGAAACCTATCCCCTCTGATTCCATTGGCCAAAAAATGGTTTTTTCTAAGATCTGAAGAACTAGGGTTTTGCCAAGTAAGGCATAATGCAATTTCTAAAATAGGGTTTGATTTTGAAGAACATTATGTTAGGATATTATGGTTAGTGTGGTCACATGTGATTTGTCCAAAAACACTCGTGGGAGCTTACAAAACACAATTATGATTCTTGGTTTGGAATTTATTCCCTTGGACCAAATTGTCAATGTGTCCCCGAATGGCTTTAGGAGGCAAGTTGCAACTTGCCATAAAAATATAATTGGGCGTTCAATGGATGAATTGTTAGATGTTTTTGACTCTTGAAACTGGATTACAGCTAGGGGAATGCCTTGTTATGATCCAAATCCTTAAAAATGATAAAAAATCAATTAATACAGTCCACTTCGAGAGGGGAACCTCCTTTTACATTATATCATACTCATATTACAATATGATATGAGATAAGATAATTGTAATATTAAGTCTCCTTAGTATATATATATATATATATATATATATATATATATATATATATAGGAGACAAATGGTACAATTATAATGAAGGGGTTCTATCCTATGTAAAAATATAACACAAGAAGTGTAATAATTCAATAAGGGGTTTTATACATAACATGGGTCTTCTCCTAGGCTTTAACATGCCCCTCCCCTTCAAACAAGTGTTCCTCAAAAATTGACTAAAGACAATTGCTTCTATAATAATAATGCATCTTTCCATGTCACATGTTCCACTGGTAGGTTCCTCCTTTTGAAGAGGTACTCTATAATTGCTCAATTTCTCCACTCCTTAATGATTGTTTAAAGGATTGTTTTTGGTTCTAATATGATTTTCCCTTATTCATTAATCTTTGGTATGATAGTTTGGACTTTGATATTGTTGTCGATGAATTTCTTTAATTAAGAAACATCAAAGAATGGATGTAGACATGAAGATGGAGGCAACTCCAATTTGTAATACATACCTCCTATCCTTTGCAAGACCTTATAGGGGGCATAATATTTGAGTGCTAATTTATTTTCCTTCTTTTGATTCTTGAGTGACATTTATTTATATGGTTGTAGCCTAAAAAATACCCAATCCCCCACTTCAAATTCCCTTTCACTCTAATGTTGATCGACTTGTTTTTTCATCCTATTTTGTGCCATAACCACATTTTCCTTCAATAGTTTGAGAACCTCTTATTCATTCCCTATGTGTTCCTCCACTCCTTGAGCCTTTCTATTTCATTTCGAGGGTGATGTAATCGATGGAGGATTATACCCATAAAGTGTTAGAAATGGGGACAATTTTTAGAAAGCATGAGAGGATATGTTGTATCACCATTCCTCCAAGAGAAATCACATGACCCATTGTGTTTGTTTATCAAATGCAAAGCAATGAATATATCCTTCTAGAAATTTATTCACGATCTCATTTTTCCCATTGGATTGAGGATGGTAAGATGATCTGTGAGCCAACTGAGTACCCAAACAAGAAAGTAATTCAGTCCAAAAACTTCCAGTCAAAATTAGATCTTTGTCACTTACAATAATATTTGGGACTCCATGTAGCTTTTGAATTGTTTCCATGAATGTTGCAGCTAATATACTTTCTTTAAAAGGATGAGAAAGAGAGAAAAAATTCCCATACTTTGTCACTCAATCCACTAGTACCATGATGAAAGTATTTTCTTTGGTTTTAGATAAACCCGTAATAAAATTCATTGAAACTTCTTCCCAACATTGACTTGGTATAGATAATGGTTGCAGGAGACCTAACATAGTGATTGTCTCTCCCTTATTTTGTTCACAAAAAAAAAAAAATTGACACAAAATTTTGAACATCATTTTCAAGACCTTCCCATAAAAAATCCTACTTGATCCTGTGGTACATTTTCAAGAATCTTGAATGTCCTCGTATAGGATAAGTGTTCAATTATTGAAGGACGTTCTATTTGAGTTGGAAATTCTTACATAAATAGAGGTGATCATGATACCATAAAAAATCATTCTTCCATACAAAATTATCTAATGAACTAGGGTCCTCTTGTATGTAACATACCCGACCCCTTAAAGCTTCTAAGGGGTGGGGTGTCTAATTTATTTCTCGTTTTATCTATATTATCTTACTTTCTTCCATTTACATCTCAAATGTTCTTATTCAAGGGATTTTTATGACAAAGCCTTTTTATTTGTGGATTCATGGACTTGCAGATACTCATATACATATTTTTATAATTCTCCTTTCATTTAGTCTGACCGAAAAATATCGACACTTAGTCATTTCTCCATATTCACGGACTCACTGACTTGAATACTCATGGAGTAAATATTCTATGACCCTAGCCTTTATGATTCTCAGGGGTCTCAACACTTAGTCATTTTTCCCTCCGCCGAATCGTGGAGGTGTAGTTATACGATCCTAACTTTCATGAGTCCAAGAAGTCTCAATACTTAGTTTATTTCATGAGTCTGTGGAGTCCCGATATTTATCCATTTTTCACCTTCACGAACTCTCGGACTCTCGAACTCGCGAAGGGTTAACTCCATGAATCACTTTCATGAGTTCGAGAAGTCTCAAAACTTAGTTTATTTCATGAGTTTGTGGAGTCCCGATACATAGCCATTTTTTACCTTCGCAGACTCTTGGACTCTTAGACTCACGAAGGGGATATTCTACGATCTTCACTTTCCTGAGTTCGAGAAGTCTCAAAATTTAGTTTATTTCATGAGTCCTTGGAGTCTCGATACTTAGCCATTTTTATTCTTCTACCGTCACGTGGCATGACACATAAGGTGACACCTGATACACATATCACTTGACACGTGGAATTTAGTAGGGTGACACGTGGCTTCCTTCCGTCGGGATACGAGTTACTCACATAGGGTCTCCATCTCGTTGGTTTTTCAGCTCAATTTCAATGATTCTTGAATCATGTGGAGACCCGAAAAGGAATTTACTTTTCCCTTTTCTCCAATCCTCAATTAGCATGTGACCTCCAGGGACATGATGGTGATATTAGTCGGCAAGGTACACCATGGTGACATCACCCCTTTTTCCTTGGTCCCGTTCCAATGAGGTTCACCAAGATATAGAACTGATTTTTCATTGTGGCCTCACCCCGATGGATGGTCTAGGTCATTCCTTGGATTCTAAGGTAATTTTGATAAGGAATCTCCAACCACGCTAATCTCCATGGACCCAACTATCCAAGATCATCCATGATCACTCTCGGCGAATCAACGACCCTTGTTGACTTTAGAGTATGGCTTTATGATCATCATCTATCAAGGGTCAATATATTTTCCTTCAACCCAATCGATGACTGAGGTCGCATCTTGACCACATCCCGATGAAGGGCCTGAATTTATTCACCGTGTCAAATCCACAACCACATTTTTTATCAAACGAGTTAGGGCTTCTCCAATGGCTTAACAGTCCGCGCCTGAATTTAGTTATTTCATGGTGTTAGCACATAATCATGTATGGGGTATTTTCCTAAAAGAAGCGTCCCCTTGCGAGAAAAGAGAAATTTGGAATACCCATTTATCCCAAAGTTTTAAAGGGATGGCGCGTTACTTTAACGAATAGACAGATTTGGACGGTCAAGATCTGCCTGCCGAGATCTGTGGCAGAAGTTTCATTCTGGATCCCCCTCGTTGTTCTACC
>JZKD02S1674005.1:221068-236758 GCA_000966675.3 Picea glauca
GTAAACCGTTTCCCACCTCCACTTGTCAATTACTACCTCCCGCTCCCTTCCATGTCGTCCCACCATAAGTGACACGTCTTCCCTTGATCAATCTTGTCCTCGTCACCTACTCATTCGTTGGGTCCCCTCATCCCTTCCTGGTCACCACTCATCTACCACTTCCAATCATGTGCCCCAGTCTTCGCACCGACCTCCACGCCTTATCCATTAGGTCGTTCAGCCGATCCAGGTGGTAGCGCGAGAGGGCCTCCACGTCCCAAGAGTGCAGAGTTGGTCGAGCTGTTCCCGATCCCAAGGAAGTAGTTATTAAAGTTGTTGGGAGTGGTTAGACATTGTTTCCACTATAAATGAAAAGTCCAGTGAAGGATTAAAGGCATGTCGATTCATTCACAGGGTTGTCAAGAGTCTGATTGCATCTGTCATAAGTGCACAACCGTTCAGAGACTGCATATGCAGACTGCCAGTAGACATGCAAATGCAATGTTTTTAATGCAGTGTCTCATTTTCGCTGATGTTGTTTTTCTTTGAGTATATGTAGGCAATTTTGCCATTTTTGTAAGGGATCGATGGTTGAGCTAAGCTCCCGACTGTAAAGTTTCTGAGGAATCTCTAGTTATGTATTTCGATTTGAGACTGTCAAATTAATGGAAGTCATCTTCTCTTTTCTTTTGTTTTTATCTGTCAGTTGTTTGAAACACTCGGAATTGGAGGATCCGATCGAGGGTCACATATTGTAGGATGACGTATGGTTGATCACTACAATCTCTGCACCAGTCTTAAATAGTCTCCCACTTTGTTGTTTCACCTGGCACTGAATTATTCAGAATTGGAGGATCCAGTCGGATGGTTGTGGCTGCATAGTATGATAGGTTTGATCAACGTGCAGTTATCACTATGTTGTTTAGGCACATTTCAGTGTTTCACTACTATTCCCGAGTTGCTAGAAGGCCTGATGCCCAGAGCAATCTCCTCCCTTTTCTCCTAAGTCTTCCCTCTACTCTCACTTTAACTCAAATTCCTGACTGAAGTTAGTTGTGGCCCTCACTTCCCTATGCATTTATGGCCTAGTTTTCTGAGTTAAACGATATTGTTCTGAGTTTGCCTCCATTCGATCACCACCTTTTTAAACAATTAGTGACATAAACTGATGGGCGTTGGGCTCTGCTCTGTCACAATTCAGGAGTGACTTCTGACGCTAACACATGGATATATTTCTTCAAGTATGTATCATGTCTTACCAAGCCTCAATAAGTCTCATGCTTGACCAAGGTACTCCATGGCTTCTTCGAGGTTTCTTCACAGTACCCTATCCCTTAAAAGATTGGATGGGCTCGGGCATTCCAACATCCCGGTGCACCAAGAATGTACACAAGGGTATATATGTATGTATATGTGTGAGAGTACATTCATACGCCATAGGATTACAACAATTCATGTAGTTAGTAAGGGCATTTATCCCCTCAGGTTAGTACAAAAACCTTAGGTTATACGCGTTCATAGCATTCATAAATATTTGTATCTACTCCCATATAACAAACACACAACTTTACTCACAACTTACAATCATAAAGAGTTCTTCACAAGACATGAATTATTTTCCAACAAGAATGTAAAACTCTTCACACAATTAAACATTATGCAAGATTTATGATATCTCCAGAATACACGACTTGATTTATAGACCAAATAGTTACATATATAATATTATTCCATTCATTTAACCATACACACATTTAGATCATTACAAAGAGGTATATGAAACACTTATCTATAGAAAATTGAGATATGTTGAGTATCGTTGTAGAGAGAACTTCTCTCCATCCAACCATAGGAAAGTTCACATTCAAATTTGCTGCAACCAACCACCCCCGAGCCAGAATATGATGTCACGAGAGGAGTTCGACAAGATTTTATCCGATGACTCCCTTATACCCTTTCCCTCCCATTTTCTTCACGTCTTCTTCCCTCAGGACCTTGTGGATTGTGCCATAAACTTCATAAAGGTACTTTCCCATCCATTCTTAACTCCTTCAAGAACTATTCCAACTATTATCTTGGCTTATAGTCAGTTTCCAGGGCTAAGGAAAGTTCAGATCCATATCATTTTAATTACACAGGGTACTTCCTAGAAGATTCATTCAAAATGATTATGGCCTCCATCTCACCTTGTCCTCCCATGACATTGTAACATGTAAAGGCCATCCCTTCAACAATAACTCAACATTCTCTTATTTTATTAAAAAAGTACAAACATATGTATACATATATGTATAAATATTACAAAAACTATCAAGGTCCCTTGTTTATCCTTGATCACCCACGGTTCAGCTTATTGTTTTTCCATAATAACACTTATAATTATAGATCGGGGGAAACAAGGGTTTTACATTGTATTTGTTCAATGATCTTACATACCTCTTTATCTTTCTTCCATTATATCATTTTTTTGTCAACCCAGTCAAATTGCAGAATATAAATAACACATATTGAACCTTTTGTTTCTTCTTCTTTCCTTGAAAGGGCATCTTCCACAACATTATGTTTTCCCTTTTCATAGATCATTCCAAATTCATAAACTAGCATACTTGTAACCCATTTTTTTTTCTCCTCTAAAGATAATTATTTCTCCAAGAAGTACTTCGACCTATCATGATATGTTTTCACTTTGAAGTGTCTTTATATTAGGTAAGGGATCCATTTTTGAATTTCATATAGTATGGACAACATTTATTTTTCCTAAATGGGTTTCACTAAGTTTTTTCCTTAATTAGGTTGATTTCAAAGGAAAGGGGAATTCCTCACATTAAAAATACACCAATTTCATAGCCTAAGGCATCACACTACATAATAAATGTTTTTTTAAAGTCAGGTGTGTCCAGGATGGGAGTTGTACACATAGCCTCCTTAAATTTTTCAAATGTTTTGGTTTCTTATTTGATCCAAGAAAATGCTTCCTTCTTTAATAAGGTTTTTATAGGTGTTTCTATTTGAGCATAGTTCTTGAAAAAATCATTGTAATAGCATGTCAATCCTATGAATCCTCTAAGTTTTTTCAAGGTTTTGGTAATTGACCTTTCCCTCATAGCTTTAATTTGTTTAGGGTCCACTTTTACACCTTCATGAGACACAATATGACCCAAATATTCCACTTTGTGAACCCCAAAGGCACACTTGGAAGGCTTTTCATAAACTTATTTCTATTCCAATAAATGGAATACTATGTCAACATGTTGTACATGCTCTTCCCAGGATTTGTTGTACATTAGTATGTCAACAAGATTTAAAATTTTGAATATGCATTTGCAAGTCCAAATGGAATAAACAAAAACTCATAATGACCTTCATGTGTCCTAAACATTGTTTTAGGAATGTCTTCCTTCCTCATTCTTATTTTATTATATCTCAAACAAAGATCCAACTTAGTAAATAATTTTTATCTATGTAATTCATCTAATAATTCATAAATGATAGGAATAGGAAACTTATCTTTGATTATCAATTTCTTGATGTGTCTATAATCTTGACCCATACGCCATGAACCATACCATTTTGTAACTATCACCATTGTTGAAGAGAAATAACTTTGGCTAGATTGAATGATGCCAACCTATAACATTTCTTGGATCATACGTTCAATTTCACTCTTCAATGCACATGGATACTTGTAAGGAATAATTTTAGCTGGTAGACTTCCTGGTAGTTAGGTGGTTTCATGCTTCCACATATCCTTCTCAATGTTGGGGAGTTTAGACCCAAGGTTCGTCCAGAGTTGACCAAAAAAACCCCCAAAGCATCCGCATATGAATATTGAGCCAAAGCCGAAGAAGGTATCACCCAAGATGCAGTGAGGATCATAGAGATCATCTGGTCTTGTGATAGGAATGAAGGACTAAATACACAGGAATCCATCCATGATAGAATTCATACACTATGTCAACAAAAACTTACTATCATCAATATGTAAAACAATACACACACATATTCGACTAACACATGAGTGGCACAAGATAGATCAGAATTATTGAATTTTTATTACACCTTCCATTGCATTGAACACAAGCATGTATTCAACAACAACATAATATCTTTTCCTCTTTAGATAATTCCATAGAATTACAATATAATGCACCATGCGTGTCCCTTTAGATCTCACACTCAGACTCTATTTATAAGCATTAAAAAATTACTCTAGTACAAAGGATGAAGAGTCAGAATGAGCTCTAGACATTGAACAACTAATAGTAGCAGCTTCGTGAATCCCTTAATTGACAAACTCCATTTATGATGGAGTTGATCCCTTTTATATATTTCTCTTCTCATGAGCTCTGTCTCTTTCATCTATGCTCCACTCGCTCTAATGACAAACTTCCTCGCATGCTTTTAGCACCTGCTTGCAGTGCATGTAGCCTTATGGAGTCAGGGAAATCTTAACTTCCTTTCCAGCTCATCGTTTTTTGGCTCCATGTTCCCTTGTGCTGCTAGCAGTAATCATTTCATAATATTTCTCGAGGATTCCTTTCTCTATTCTGGCGTTCATCTTCTTGATCTCTGGTGCAACTGACAAAACTCAGGGTAGTGCGCACTTGGTAGAATTCAGGCTTGGTTTTGAACATGAAAACTCCGTTTGGCATGCAATTCTTGTCATTCTTTTTGTATTAGATTAATCACGTACAAAACTGGGATGGTCGCAAAAATTTTTTTTTGTATGCACACACAAGATTAACATAAAATTTTAGGTACCAAAAATCCCCCACCACTATTACTTGACTCATCCTCGAGCCAACTTCTTCACGTGGTGACCACCTCAATGGGTGAGATAGGAGTATTTAATTCTTGCACAAACTCCATGTACTTGTGCTTGGGCTCATTGAGGTAGCCCTAAATATCTTGGGTAAGTTGGATAGTCGCATCAACCTCGACCGATGTGACCTGAGAAACACTCAGGTTTGTCATGCTTATCTTCTCAACAAGGGGGCCGAAAACATCCTGTGTGCTCGAGAGATGTGGAAACAAGTTCAAGGCCTTATCAACCATAGTTGTGATGATCTCTGCTATGATCCACTTCTCATCCCAAGCTACAGTTATATCTTTTGTCTTTTTTTTAATTTCAAACATTGCAACAACATGATCTCTAAGTGGCAAGGAGGTTAGGTCATGATTTTGTTGGGAAACTCAGCCTCAACTCGATAGAATCTATCATGGATGGAAGTCAATTCAAGGGGACTTTGTAAGTGGTTCCATAAGTTAAAGTTGTGATTGACCAAGGAAAAAAACAATTGGGTGTGACTTTGTCCATCCCATATGGTTTCTTCTGCTACTACAGTATGTCATTGGAATTTTTTCTCCTTTGGTGTCAACCATTGAATTCACACACAAAATTCTATACTCTCAGATTGTAATGTCCCTGATCTGGAACCGTTTGTAATTGTACATATATGATGGTGAGTCGATTGGTACCAAGTGTAAATGTAATGTAAATTTAGGTTAGTGAGTCAAGGACACTTGGTTTTGGTGTTGCGCACATCAGAGTAGTGCATGGAAAAGTGTTATGAAAGACGGGGTGTGCATAGCATATGTGTTGCACACACCTGGGAAGTGTGCACATTGCACTATGTTGTGCGCACTTGGGTTAGTGCATGGGAATGATTTTTTATGTTCTGAGGCCAAACAACCTATGTGATTATGAGGCCCATGAGCCTGGACATAGATAGGCCAGTGTGGTTATCCATGTAAATATAAGCATGAATATTAAAACAATATTGCATCACTACATGTTGTCTGAATTAGATGAAAAGAGATGGGGGGCCTACTCCATTGGAAAACAGGAAAGGGGTTGAGTCGTAAGTCTTAGGGAATATTTTATAATATTTCTCGAAAAAGTGTAATGTCATATATATTATTATTTTATCCTAAGTTCCCAAGGATAGGAAATGGGTCACCAAGTGGCTTAAAGCTTCTTTTGGAGGTGACAAGTGTCAAGTGGAAGGCATGCAATATGTATTGTTGGATTTAGTGTATTTTGGGTATTATTGTATTATTATTGATGTTGTAGGCTCTCGTGTGCAGAAGGAGGGTCAGACTATATGGGAAATTTGATTATTAGCTTATCTTCAGATAGAATCTTGTAAGGAGTTATGGGGATACATCCAGAGTTTCATTGTCGAAGATTCGGGTGGAAAAATTGTGAGTAGTATTTTTGAGTGAGAAATTGGATTTTGTGGAGTGGTTGTTAGTCTCATGAGCATACTCTCTAGGTGGTATTTTTGCTGAGATTTTTTCCCTCGTGCATTGAGCATTAGTCGCAAGGCTCAAAGAATTATTGTTCATCCTATTGTTGATAACCCAGGGAAGGGAAGTGGGGCACCTAAAGGACTGCTAAGAAGAGAAGGGGAACACTTCCTTGGGTGTGAAAGGTGCATGGGGAATGAGGGACTGTGGTCTAGCTGTAGAATTGGGCACTTGGGATTGGGAAATTTTGTTGAGTTTCAGACCATAGCTTGTCTCTAGGATCCTTTTTCCCTGGTGGAGTTTATCCCCAACTCAGGGGTGACCTGTTGCTGAAATATTATGAGAAACAACATTTAGGGTTGGGAGGAAAGTTTGATTCAACGCCGCAGTTGGTGAATTTCATAAAAAGATAATTGTTGTTTATGCACTTGTCTTGTTTACTATGTGCATATTTGACTATGTTTGAATGAGTTAATTCTTGTATGTGTTGCATATAAGTATTTTTTTCCATTTGGTTTAATGTCACTTGTACATGTACATATGGTGTTTTATCCTTTAATTGTAGTTGTGCATGAGTATGTTAGTTGATGGTAACTTTGACTGTTAAGATTAACCTTAGTATTTTGGTTATGAGTCATCAAGAAGAGGACTGAGTGGTTGGGTGTGAAGGATCATAACCAGTGGGATTATAGAGGTTGGAATTCATATGTGTGTGGGTAAGGAATTAGAAAATGCACATAGTAATAACAGAAGTGGTGCATGACACCTAGGTGGTCATGCACATAGTTATGTTTTGTTATCAGTAAGCTTGTGCGCACATTTTGTGAGTTACTTTGTTTCTTAAGATTGTTGTGTAAAGAGAATGTTTCTTCCGTTGTACAAGTTGTGAGACACAACTCAATCTTGGGTTGAGTGCATTACTTCTAGTTAAACCACACAGAATGGTGCTAGAGTAGAAATTGTGCAGTGAATCTATTAGAGTTACAATTCCTAGGTTAGAGATGGGGTACGTTATAGTTTGGTATTGAAGATTTTTCAGAGTGTTCTATGGGGTAGCATGGCCCATATTGGGTGGTTGGGGATGTTACAAATTGGTATCAGAGATATTTCATAGTGCTCTGTGGAGTAGCATGGCCTAGCCTGGTTGGTTGAGGATGTTAAAAATTGGTATGAAAGCTATTGGTTCAAGACTGGACTTGTATGGGCCATAGATTAGCATGAATAGAAGTGTTCTCTAGGAATTGGTGTTGCGCAGTGCAAAGTTTAGTTGCACTAAAAACCAGTGGGCTGTGGTATAGATTTGTGAGGTACAGAAAGGCAGTGATGCACGAGTGTGCACTCTAGATTTTGGAATGTTTAAAATCATCCAATAAATCCGAGGGAAATATTCTGACAAAATGGTGAAAAATTTTCATGTTGTTGTAGCATGAAATCACCTAACAATTGTTGTTGTCTGCACATTTTGCAGAATTATCAGTGATTAGAATAGAACAGAGTCAGTGCAGAAGGTTAAAAGCATGGAAGATGTGTAGAGGACTTACATTCCTGATGATGAATTTGGAGATATGTATGTCAATTTCGGTGTTGATGGTACAAAATCCAAGGGGGAGCACATGAACTTGGTAGAAAGTATAAAAATGCTGCAAAAATATGTCCATAGTTATAAGGTTGATAATGACAGGCTTGTGAGAGCCAAGGTGTAGCAAGATGACTTCAATTTCAAATTGATGAAGAGCCTGGACATAATATAAAAGAAGATGGATAAGGAGACATAAATGAGTATATCAAGAAGTCACATGTATCATCATGAGAAAAGAAGAGAAGACATAAGTGTTGGTAAGCATTCTTTTAGGGAAGCACACAATAGTTTGAGTCCATATTGTATCATAAATCATAAGAGAAGGACTAGGGTGGAAGAGCTACAGGGGGAAATGAACAAGATCAAGCCTCCTACCTTTGATGGTGAGCACAAGAGGATGAAGATGAAGAGACCTAGTTGTTGGGTATGAGGAAGTACTAGCAGTTCCATAACTATTATGTGTAGGCAGAGGGGAGATTGTTGTCTATCAGTTAAAAGGAAAGGAATCAATGGGATGGGATCAATATGTGCAAGTGACACACATTGTTGAGAAGAAAGTGACTTGGAGATATTTCAAGAGGTATTTCCAAAATAAATACTTAACTAAGTAGTACTATGATAGGAAAATGAAGGAGTTCTTCGAACTCAAGTTTGGGAGTATGACGATTGATGAGTATGAAAGAATATTTTTAGAAATGTTGAATTATGTTCCTATTATCAAGGATGAAAGGGTGAATATTCAGAGATATTTGAGGGGGTTACCCTGATTTATCAGTGACAAGATATAGTATGATGATCCTAAGATATTGGAAGAGACCATAAGGCGCGCTAAGTGTTTTTATGACCAACAAAGGGGAAGGCCGACTTTCCAAAAGGCTTGAGAATATAAGATGACAAGTAAGGTGGAACATAGGAATAAGGGAGTTAAGCCACAATTTTTCATAAATTATACGCAAGGACAAATGACTCTCTTGGAGGCTAGAATGTCAGAAACAGTGGGACAAAAGTCATGGAAGCTACCTATGCAGTGTTGGGGTTGTGGCGGAAATAATATGAGCAGATATTTCCATCAAAGAGATGATAAAGAAAGGACTGCACACAGTGTACAACACGATATGATAGTTGAGGACATGGGAGCAAATGTGCCAAGGATTTATGCCACACTGGATAACAAGCAGGTTAACTTTTAGTCACACACGATCGAGGTGGAAGCTAATATTAATGACCAATCTATTTCTATTTTAATTGAATCAAGATATAGTCGTAGTTATATAGATCCTAAGATGGTAGAGAGATTCCATCTATAGAGAAACAAGCTTGTAAAATTGTGGTTGGCACAACTAGCTACAAGAGCAAAAAGGAAAATCAATGAGATGGTTAAGGCATGTCCATATGAGATGAATGGACTGCGCACAAAAGATGACTTGAATATTATACATTTGGGTTCGTACGATTTCCTCATTGGTATGGATTGTTTGGATGAGCACCATGTTGTACTAGATTGCTACAATAAGGAGTTCACTTTCCTGGATGAGGAAGGAAATTTGAGAACAATTCAAGGCATTCCAAGAGTTGTGACAATCATGGAAATTTTAGCATTACAGTTGAAGAAAATCTACAGGAAGGGATGTCAAATATTTACAGCGCACATGGAAGAGGCACCTAAGGATAAAGTGCCAAGTGCAGAAGACTATGAAATACTAAAGGAATTCAAGGATGTCTTTAAAGAGATACCGGGATTACCTCTGAAAAGAGATATTAACTTCTTTATTAATTTGATGCCAAGAGAAACGCCTATATCCAAGAATCCTTACAGGATGAGTATGCCAGAACTGAAGGAGTTGTAGATGCAACTTGAATATCCTTTGAAGAAGGGGTATATACACCCAAGTGTGTCACCTTTGGGTGTGCCGATTTTTTTGTGGAGAAGAAGGATAGTACACTGAGAATTTGTATTAACTTCAGGAAGTTGAACGAAGTACCAGTAAAGAAAAAGTATCACTTGCCAAGGATAGATGATTTGTTTGATCAACTAAGGGGTGCAAGGATATTTTCCAAGATATATATTAGATCCGGGTATCACTAAGTGATAATAAAAGAGGAGGACATCAGTAAGACTGCCTTCAAAAAATGGTATGGTCATTACGATACCACAGTGGTGCCATTTTGGTTTTCGAATGCACCAGTTGTTTTTATGTGTTTAACGAATGTAGTTTTCAGAAGTTACGTGGATAAATTTTTCATTTTATTTTTGGATGACATTCTTATTTACTCAAAGTCCAAGGAATAACACAAGAAGCACTTGAGGATGGTGTTGCAGGTGTTAAGGGGGTATCAATTTTATGCAAAGATGAGCAAGTGTTCATTTTATAAACAACATATTCAATACTTGGGTCATATTATTTCATAAGAATAGATAGTTGTGGACCCAACGAAAATAAAATCCATTGAGGAATTGTAGACACCAAGAAATGTTGTAGAAGTGAGATCCTTTATGGGAATAGTTGTCTACTACAAAATATTTATTGAAGGATTATCACAAATTGCACATCCAATCACATCCCTGCAGAATAAATTTGTTCGTTTTGAGTGGAATCCAAATTGTGAAAGGATTTTATAGCACTTGAAGAACTTGTTAACAAGTGTGCTGATTTTGAGAATTTGTTATCGAGATGCAAAATTTTTTGTGTGCATGGATGCATGCAAGGAAGGAATCGGTGATCCTGAGTTAGAATGGACATGTATTATTCTACGAGTCAAGGAAGTTGAAGGAGCACGAAAGACTCTATGCCACGCATGACTTGGAATTGACAGCCATAATGCATGCTTTGAAGATTTGGTGGCATTATCTCATGGGTAAGAGATTTTAGATGAGAACAGACCATTGTGGTTTGAATTATTTGCTTGGACAACCAAGTTTGAATACCACAAAAAGAAGGTGGTTAGAGTTCCTCAGTGAGTATGACTTCGACATAAATCATATTAGAGGAAAAGAGAACAAGGTGGTTGATGCACTCAGAAGGAGGATGCATGAGATGCATGTTACATCCATTAGCACATACCAGATAGATTTGCGTGACAAAATTTTGGAAATTTCCAAATTAGATCTGTGATATATGGATATAAGTGTGACCTTATAACAAGGTATGTCGCAACCAAAGTTTGAATGCTATGAGATAAGAGAGGATAGGATCCTCATGTATAGACACAGATTATATGTACCGAATGATAAAGAGTTGAAGAGCCTAATTTTTTCAGATATTCATAAGGTTCCTTATGCTGGACATCCAAGATACCAAAAGACAATTGTTGCAATCAAGAAGCAATACTTTTGGCCAAGTATGAAAAATGAAGTTGCATATTTTATTGCACGATATCTCGAATGTCAGAAGGTCAATGCTGAGCATAGACATACAGTTGATTTGCTACAACATTTTCCCATTCCTGAGTGGAAGTGGGAAGTTGTGACCATGGAATTCATAATTGATTTTCCTAGGACTACTAAGTAACATGATTTTATTATGGTGGTGCTTGAAAATATTACTAAATCTTCCCATTTTATTCCAGTGAAGTCAGCGCACAAAGCAACAAACATTGTTGAGATTTACATGCGTGAACTTGCTAAGTTACATGGTGTTCCTAGGAAAATTTTGTTTGATCGAGATTCCAAGTTCACCTCGAACTTTTGGAAAGGGCTATTCAAAGGATTTTGAACAAGTCTGAATTTCAGTACATCATATCATTCTGAGTCAGATGGTCATAACAAGAGGTTAAACTAGGTGATTAAAGACATGTTGAGGATGTATGTGATGGATAAGCCATCAAAATGGGAAGAATACTTTCATTTGGTATAGTTTTCTTATAACAATGGGTATCGAGAATATTTAAATATGAGCCCATTTGAGGCACTTTATGGTAGAAAGTGAAACACACTCGTGAGTTGGGAAAACCCCGCAGACCATGTAGTAGGTGGGCTAGATTTTCTCTGGAAAATGAAGGAGAGAATGGTACATATTAGGTATAATTTAAAATATACCCAAGAAAGGAAAAAAATTGCACAGATAAAGGAAGAATCCACAGGGAATTTGAAGTGGGTGATCACGTATTTTTGAAAGTGAAGGCCAGGTGCAGTTTGCTGAAGTTGGAAAAGTGTTATAAGTTAGTAGCACATTATTGTGGGCCATTTGAAATCCTTGAAAGGATTGGTCCTATCGCTTATATGCTTGTGTTGTATGCATCCTTATGCATTCATAATGTTTTCCATGCGTAATTTCTTAAGAAGTATATACCTGACGCTAATCATGTCATTGATTGGAATGTTATTTAGGTCGAGCCAGAAGGAATATTTCAAGTGAGATCAATTTTCATATTGGATCGAAAAGTCAAGCAGCTCTAGAATGAAGTCATGGAGTTGGTAAACGTCCAATGGACCTTGTACGATCCTGAGAATGCAACCTAGGAGCACAAGGATGTTATGCGAGTAGAGTATCCTCATCTTTTTTATGATGTTTGAAAAAATTGTATGTACATGTGTATATGATGCACTAAGGACAATGCATAAATAAGGGGATCGGATTGTAATGTCCCTGATTTATAACCATATATAGTCCAAAAATGCCACATCTATTCATCCAAGACATTGGCCCATCCATTTGCATACTTTGCCAAAAATATTGTTGAGGTTTCCTTCTAAAAAAACATCTTTTGGATAATGTACGTGCCCTCCTACATTAATAGCCTACATTCACACACGTGTTGCATACTAGTTATCCCACGTACATACACTTGTCGCATGCTAAGTAGCCCATGTTTACCTCCAAAAGTTGCAAAAAATATAAATTGCATGGAATCCAACATAGTTTACAAGCTATGAAGGGTTTCCTAACCATTTTACCCCTTGTAGATTGTCCCAAAACCAAATAACCATTTTTTTCTCATATAAAAAGAGGTATTGGGGAGTCATTTATAGATATGAACAAGAGAATAAGAAAACTATGCCAAAATCATTTCCCTCTCTTTGCCCAAGTTTTGCATCTTGCTTTGAGTTTTATCCTCAACTTCCCCCTCCAACCATTCTCCCTATGAAACCCTTCCTCCTTCCCTTGATGACATGTTGGTTGTGAGAATTCTATGTGGGATTGATGCACTTGGAGCCACAATTGAGGAGCCTAGACTTCGTTCATAGAGTGGTGTTCACAAGCAAAGGTTGTAACCTTTCATCTTGAATTTTAATAAAAGAGATTATCTTTCTCCCAAAACCCTATGTGTATATGTTCTTGTGAATTTGATCATTTATATCTATATTTAGGCTTTCAAGTGATTATTAAAGATTGTATACATTGTTTCATTGTATTATTAACCCCTTGCAGGACATCTTTGGGAGGATATCTGTGATGTAAGAGGCAACAACAAGTGGAATAGGTTTACATCAAATGTAAGGATACAGGGTGTGCTTCTTAACCTTATATTCTCTCTTTCTCTTATCACGTAGTCTAGATTGTTTTGGGGTAGATTAGAGATAATTCAGTATTTTAAGGGAGTTATCACTCTACCTATTCATTACACCTAGTTTAGGGGGAATTTCCCCATAGTAGAATTGGCAACTCCACTGGGGAGTCTCTCTAGGGTCTTAGTGGGAGATTTTGGTTTGATTTTATTTTCAGTTTCTATTTGATTTTTCTGAGGTTTTTGAGTCATTTTGGGTCTCTGGTCACCTACCAGGTGCCTACCAGCCTCCCTTTCCAAGTTCTATATCCAACCTATTTTCGTTTTTGAAAAATTTGCAGAGGTGTATGTGCCTTGTCCTCTGTATAGCATGCATACATGAACGTTTCACATAGTATACAGGCCACGTATATACACAGTTTTCTCGTGCATAGCACATGTCTCTATGTTTTGGAAGGGTTTTTAAAAAATCATTTTCTTTTCTTCAAAGAATCTCTTTTCTTATCAGGACTTCCTGAACTCTTCAGGATCTCTTTTGATTGTGTTTGGTTGGGTTAAAGACTCGGTTTATCTTGCAATTTGCAAAGAACCTTTGTTGCTTCTTTATTTCTTTTGTTTTTTTTCAAGGTTTACTGTGAAATTATAAGTGTTAGATCCTCCTATGGATTCTAGTGAATCCCTACTTTCGAGCAGTGTCTTAGGGTCTATGTTAGTCTTGGGTTTGTTTTCTCTTTTCCTTGTTTGTGCTTTGAAAAATGAAAAAATATCATTTACTTATTATTTTCTTTTCTAAGCATTCAAAAATAAAAAAATTGTTGTTGCATTTTGTTATGCATTTTTGTTTTGTATTTATAACATAAGTAGTTTATTTCAAAAGAAAAGAGTTACTTTTCCAAAGTTCCTTCTACGTTATTTCCTAGGAGTATGAGTATTTGTCACCCTACTATCCATAGGAGAATGGTCAAGTGGAGGCTGCTAATAAGTCTCTCAAGAATATTCTCCAACGGACAATCAATTCGGCCAAGTCAAATTGGCATTTGATGTTGTACTTGAAACTTTGGGCTTATCGAACCTCAGTCAAGATTTCTATCAGTTTTTCTCCCTTCCAACTTGTTTACGGGCTGGAGGAAGTCTTTCCCATAGAGTACCAAATTCCCTCTCTTAAGTTGGCAGTGGAATTACTTCCCGACACTACTCCACTTGAAGAGTGTCTCCTATATCTCGAGCATCTCTATGAGCAACGTCGAGATGAAACATTGGAAAATAAGGCTCACAAGCAACGTGTCAAGTCTCAATATAATTGTTTCATTTTCGCTAGATTTTTCTCTAAAGGAAATCTTATCTTGGTCTATGACCAATATAAAGATCCCTTGGTGGTAGGAAAATTAAAACCCATGTGGTTCAGACCATTTCATTGTTAAGAAATTTTTAGAAAAGGGTGCCTATTAACTGGTTGATTCTGAGGGTAATGCTTTGTCGAAGCCTAGAAATGGACTCTACCTTAAGAAGTATTACACTTATGTTGGTCACCTAAGTGTGCCTTCTTGTATATAATGTATAGTTTTATTTATACATTTTTGGGTCTTTTTATCCTATGGACGTGTAGTTTGTTGTGTTACTTTTCACTGTGGCAGATGTCAAGTGAATATGAGGTTTATGTTGGGTTCACAGATGGTGCTATCTGAAACACTCAAAGGATTTATTCTAAATATTGGGTGATATTCACGCCCATTGGTCAGTTGGTGTCTTCTGAAGTCATTTGTTTGGGCAAAGAAACCAATAATTTTGTCGAGTATAGTGTCGTAATAGAGTTACTACGTGATGCATTGTCACATGGTATTTCTCACCTCCCGGTTTATCTAGATTCTCAATTGGTCCTCTCTCAGTTAAATGGAGTGTACAATGTCTACAATCCCACCCTTCATCAACGATTCCTTAAGGTACATCTCTTAGAATTCTATTTTTCTTATATTACTTATATTCATGTTCCTAGGAGATCTAATCAACTAACTCATGCATTAGCTAATCATGTGTTAGATTGGCATATTGCTTACACATAAAAGTAAAAGCACACACATACACGCATATGTAAATACATTTGTACAAAATGTTTTATCCATAAGGAAACAATATGTATATATATATATATATATAATAATATGTCCAAAAAATAATGTCATAAGTACAAAAGTGGCCCATAAAGCCTCAAATAGAGACAATATACATCGTTGGGCTCAAACACTAACTACATAAGAGAGTAAAAAAAGAGTTCCCATGACACATATGTGGTCTAGTGATAGTTATTTCCTAGGCATTTTGGCCCTAGTGTAATGAACTACGACATTCGCAAGACGTCGAAACAACTGAACCCAAGTCGTGGGTACCCCTACAACATGCCACTACATGGACGGGGGTAGGTCCTCAATCTTTTCCATCAA
>JZKD02S1674005.1:249353-263303 GCA_000966675.3 Picea glauca
ACACTGGTCTTGAAGCAACAAGATAAATAGTACGTGGAATTGTGTTTTTAATACAATATGATAAATTGAAAATAAAATAAAAACTTATTAACACTGTACATATCCACAGTATGGATTTCCACACGCGGAATTGCATCGTAGAGTACCATCTAGCTTATCAGAATCTAATATTAAATTATTATAAGTTGCAAATAATATACTGTGAGTGTTTATGGATGCCTACCTGGGTGATATTACATTAGTCGATATTTCGGAATAAAAAATCATAGGCTGTTCCCTTATGTTTTCATGTTCTTGTTCAGACCCTGCGTCCATGGTTGAAGTGTGATTTTGGCGTTGTTTCTGCGCAAATTATCAATGATACAACACCATTCAATAATATATTCTTGAAATATTTGAAAAACAACCTAAATTTGATAGAACTAGTAGAAATATAGAACATAGCAGAGTTCCATGAACTTTGGTAGAGGCATGTCGACCCATACCGTGTCGAACAATGCAATTATTCTTCAACACCATATGAAAGCCATACCTTCTCTTTCAGCCACTTGTCATAATATAGATTTTGCCCAACTAGGATCGCAGTGGCAATTGTATAAAACTACAGCAAAACAGAAGAATGACTGTGTATAGATCTGCAAATAAGATCAAAGATATTACCCAAAAATGGGATCTGAGAAGGAAAGATTTAAGTTTCTTACCAGTGCGATATATAACTGCGAGGGGAGCTGCATAAAGAATGTGAATGAGACTGTTAGAAGAGAGGGGTAACTAAAGATTTCCTCAAAAATGAAATTATCATGAAATTCAAACATATGATTATATGTGGCGGAGAATCAGACTTAAATGAATTCAGCACTGAATATGAAAATCTGACGCAGGCCATGAAACCAGGTGTAATCGGCACGTAGTTAAGGATATGAGAAGGCGAAATAGTCGTGAGGGTGGGTCTCTATTTTAGATTAGTTTATTTTAAAATTACTGTTATTACTTCATCGAAATGTCTTTCCAATGTAATTGTAATAGGCTTTATGGGGGAGTGGTATCCTTATATCGATTGCAAATTTATACATCCAATGATTATGGAGCAAAGTATTCATTGAAAATTTAGACATCCAATGATTATGGAGCAAAGTATTCATGTTGAGCATTTTTCATCCATTGTTCAGATAAATCTTTTGTGATACTCTATTTAGAGGCAAACAATATTTAACTTGTTATCAGAAGTTGAATGCTGTCACAGATAAACTACAGACTATTAAAAAGAATTAAGATCCGATAACCTATAATCTACCTACCATAGCATTGCTACATAACTGAATGCTACATAACAAGTTGAATATTATAACTGCCTGGACTAACAGGGAAGAGTAGTGCATATCTTCCCACCTGGACTAACAGGGAAGAGTAGTGCATATCTTCCCATATTAGCCCAAACTTGTCTAGGCAGGGTGCCAATGGCACTAGAGAAGTAAGTGCTCAGCCTCCATGGTATCCTTCCCTCTTTAACTTAATGGACGAATTGAATATTTTGTTCCATGACTATATTTTGACTGGTAAAATCTACAAAGGTATACATACCCTACCCCCGTCTGGATTTGAACCTGTGACCTCTTAAGAGGAAACACATGTTCTTAACCATTAGGCCCACTCAGGCTGTATTACAATTGACCGACCATGACAGACTAGCAAGGATGACAGACTAAAGAGATTTACTAACCAATATCATTTAAATTTCAAAAAAATCAATACGTAACACAACAGTACAATCCTTTTCTGTGATTCCAGATTTAAACTCTGACTAAGCTTCTCACTAGGATAAAGGAACGACTTACAGTTGCTCGATCCAGGAAACACCCAATAAGATTTAACAAGTCCCTGCAACTTTCACACTAGTCATAAGAACATACTTAGAATTGAAATAAAAGTGTTGTAATAAATGTTACAACAATGGTCTTAGAAGGGAAATGCGATGACGTTATAATTACCACTTCTAACGGACCAAAACCAAAGATTATCTCATAAAAACATTTTAAAATAGCCAGGAAAACTTGTTTACCCTGCAAGCCAAGCTATAAGAAATGCAAGAGAGAGTCCCTCTGTGGATCCAGACTTGAAGTTGGTCACAATCTGAGGAATCTCAGCAACAACCCAGATGAAGACGCTCAGCAACCCAAATGCCACAGAGATGTAATATCTCATTCCACACACACACTCCTTCAGATACCTCTCCACCCACCACAGGCATGGCCTTCCAGAAGGGCAATGTGCCATTATTCTAGCTCATTAATCTCACATTAATACTATGTGAAAACAGTTGGACAAGAATTACAATTAATTATGAGAGAACGGTGATTTATATTTCATTCAATTTTACATTGACATGACTTTGGCGTGAAGAAGCTTTCAGACGTATTTTCATTGACATGACTTTGGCGTGAAGACGCGTTTCAGACGGCCATTTATTATAGGATAGATTTTGATGCACAACTTTTGAAAAGGGTAATGGTCTAAGGTGAAATAATTTGTGGAAAAACTTATGAAGCTTAGTGTTTAGTGTTTAATTGGTAAGGATAATTACTAGCACAGTCACATAATTGTGGCTGATCAACGCTGAAAGACTAATAAAACGAAAAGAATATATTAAATTTTATTATTGATTAACAAATAAACTGTTGAGCTTCATTTATGTGGTGTTAATATTTTAATTTATGTTAATCACTTAAATGGCAATAAGTTAGCTATCAAAGTAATTTTTAAATATGATTAGGTAAATGTAAAAAAGTAAACACATAAATAGATGTCTTTATAATAGCTAGGAAGTTAATGATTGAAATCATAGCCATTTATTTTGTGTGACTACTAAGAATATTCCAGCCATATTTAATCATGTCCATAGAAAACTTATTAAGCACTAAACCCCTATTAAATCTGTAGTGTAGCCTTTCGACGTGACTCTGATCTTTAAATGTGAATTGACTTATCATTTTTGTTAAATGTGATTTTATTGACGATTGTAAAAATAGGTTTTTACTTATATCATAAGTTTATAAATTTTATATAGTTAATTTATTATTATTCATTTTTATTTTTAAATTTTTAAATGTGAATTGATTTATTATTTTTATTAAAGAAAATTATAAAATTTTATTGATGATTTGTAAATATAGTTTTTTATTAGTCCTTGCCTGAGGCATAGAGGGATTATAGCGGTCCATAATTATTGACTTCATACTAGTTTTTCCTTTGACTATAAATTTTTGCATAATCTCTATTGTTCTAACTAGAAAACTAAAAACATTATTTTTTATATAATAAAAAAAACCTTATATGTTATGATCTCATTGGAGAATAGATTCAAAGTCTTATTGCGAGCTTCGCTATTCCCAATGTTTTAAATGTTAACATATTCAAAGTTTTGGTCATCTACAGTGAAATATGGTGGCCTGTAAACACTGAGCTGCACAATGCATCTCTGCATGCGAAACTTGATGAAGTGTTGTAGATCTCGTGATCCACCCAATCATATCAAGTACTATCCCCAGGTTGAGGCTTGTCATCTTATGAATTGGCACCTGAGATCCTACTTTCTTAGTGTCAGCCTCACAATACATACCAATATAGTCCTTTATGTTGTGTGGTCATGGAGGAAAGTACTCAAGTTAACTCGTTCCCCCCTCCTAGAGAGGATGGTCAAAAAATATATATCCTCTGTATTCGAATTCAATGATTGGCCCTCTGGCATGAAGGTCTTTGCGTCCGGGTGCCAATACTCTATCAAATGATTCAATAGCCTGGGTTATGCCCCCGTGAATGGGAACTGAAAGAAATTCCACATACTACACTGCTTTAGCATGGAAATGGTCCCTCGATTCTCTTTGACCAAGATGTCTAACTCCTCATGTTCTCTCTCTCACGAGTGAACATACATACTATTTCATAAAAAGTTTTCAGGTTAGCCCCTTTTTCATATTTTTTGAAAGCTTTAACCACTGTGTCCACTTAACCACTGTGTCCACTTAACTTAACCACTTCTAGTTGCAACTAATTTATTTTTAATTATTTTATTAATACAACCACTTAACCCATAAATAACTCCTTGTTTCACCCATTTGACTAGTCAACTTCTTCTAGGAGCTTCTAGAATAATTTGTACTTCGTTTACCTTCTAGGGATTCTAGAAAACTCATGAGGGTTCTCCAAATTCACAAGGCTGTAACTTTATAATCGTGAGGAGTTATGTGGAATTCCACATTTAACCGAAAACAAAACGACATGTATTATCCATCTAAAGAAGTCTCACCTACAAATATATTGATCTTCATGCCTTTATTCCTTAAACAAACTCAGGTCCCTTACCAATACCTTCATGCTACTAGAATTCACTACCAGAATTCTCCAAGGCTTGACATAAATATACAATATCACTTTCCAAAGGTTGACATCAATGACAACCAGTTATCCATCAATCTAAACCAATTGTCCCACAATCTCTCCCTTTGACATTGATGGAAACACCAACATTGATGCCAACACTTAGTCATGTAACCATTGGAATTTCTCCTCATCAAGGTTTCTATATATCCCTCTTTGACATCAATGGAAAATGATATCTCCCTTTGGGTCTGCTCCCCCTCACCGAACTCTCCTTGGGTATGCTCCCCTTGTCTAAATTCCTTTGATCTTTCTCTTTGTTTATTATCCTGTGATTACTCTCTCTCCCTTCATATGAATAATATCTTCCCTTTTGACAAAGAGTATCACTCTCATGCAATATTGGTGTCATATCACTCATGCTCCCCCTGTGACCATCGCTCCCCCTAGAATAATACCTATGTTCTCTCTCCAAACATATAACTCTCTTTCCATGCATCTGAAGTATCTCTCCCTTTAACTTCTCCACAAGATATCGTGTAGAAAAATATAGTTTTTCTTGTACATGTTGCCTTTTGGAGTTATTTTCCATTGGTGTTTCCTTGAGTAATCAAATGACATATATGAAAATCATTCAATAGTTTAAGAATTCAAGTAGTCATCCAACATTATCTAAACGACTCTCTGAACCAATCTGTGAGCCCAATCTCTCATACACTGACATGTATTTATCCAGACCTACTAATCCATATTTTTTCATATTGTCCATGACTTTGTTGTACAACTGTCCACAATCCTGACCCATCTGTCACTGTACTTCTACTAAATGGCTACTTTGAATTTTCCTACTCAAACTCTGCAAGATGCGCGAAGATGGATCTCTAATATGTACCAACTACTGCATTGATTATCCCTATCTAATACTCACATTAACTGGAAGTCTCCAATTCGGATAGTTCAGAACAATACCCTCTCAGATGAAAAGTCATCATCATCTTCATCGGTAGACTCAACATCTATCTAAACTCTGACTTCTTTATTTGTGTCTGTGGATTCATCTTGCACTACAATTCCCAAAAGTACAATCTCTTAGACCCGTTCTTTATTCACCTATCCTAGTTTTCTTTCATTTATTTTCCAAACCTTTCTGTATCTGACATCTTCTTTTTTCTTTATGGATTTGTCTTTATTTCATTTTTTTTCCAATATTGTGATCTCTAGGACTTGGTCTTTCTTTGCCTACTCTTCTTCTTGTTCTTTTCTTTTCCAAATCTTGAAGTATCTAATATATGTTTATTTATTCATGGATGACATTGCTGCACTTCTAAAAATTCGGGCTATATGGCCATAGTTGTGTCGTTTGTAGCATTCAATATTTTGTGGGGCCACATAAGCATTTCTTGCTTGAAAATTTCTTTCATAATCCGTGCAATATGAAACCTTATGTCCAAAGTTAGTACAACAAAAACAATGACCATAAAATAAATTTACATACCTGGGAGTGAATGATCTTCTTTGTGGTGTAGTCCTTCTAAATTCCTTCCTTGACTGACCATGATCATGATTGAAGCTTCTTTTTGGCTTGAACATGGAGTTCCTTCTTTTGTATTCTTTGTCTTGATTCTTCTGCACTTCTTGAACATTCTTCTTTATGGGCTTTCATTCTTCCTTCTTCATCGAACTTTTGATTACTTCTGCATAAGTCTTTGGCTTCTCTTCATTATTTCTTTCTGGTACTTCAACTGATAATGTGGATGCTTATATCTCTTCAACATTCTTGCTGAGATTGACGACATTGAATCTTAGTCTGACAACGTCTTCTTCAAGTTTCTCAACGTTTTTTTAATCATTTGAGATTTCATGACTTCTTTGTTCTCTTTGCTTCTTCAAATTGGATCTTCAGTGTAATTGTTTAATTTTCAAGTATTCTTTCTTCTTGACCAAACTCTTCCTCAAGCTAGTTTAAATTATTAGTTCTTTCCTTGAGATGATATGTTAGTATATTTTCTCTCTTTTATGCTTCTTCCTTCAATGCTATTATGCCGGCTTCCAAACACAGCTTTTGTCTTTCAAGATTTTATTTGATCTTTCTATATTCTTCTAGTTGAGCTCTTAAATTATCAATGACATGTTGGGCTTCTTCAAATATTTGAACACTTTTCTTTTGTTTCATCAATTCTTTCTTGAGTGACATATTTTCTTCTCTTTCTTTATGTAGTTCTTCTAAATAACTGGTCAATTTCGCTTCTATTTCATTTGGATTTTCTATCTTATCACTTTCAATTTTCAAATAAGGGCATTAATATTTAAATGTCCACACTTGTCACATTTAAAGAAAAATAATTCATACTCTTCTTCTTCTAAATTTGTTTGACATGATGAGCATCTTTCTTGTTGTTCTGCATCTGCATCTTCATTTTTATTTTCTGACTCTATGATGGGTGAAGAATATATATTCATGTAGCTTATCCCAAAGTTCTTTAGCTGATGAAAATTTACCTACTTTATCCTTTGTTGAATCACATAGGCCTTCCCTGATGAAATCCATTGCAATTTTGTTGTTTCTTTTCAATTATTTCTTGGTGTCAGTCTTTGATTTTTTTGTAGCATTGTATCTAATGACAACTGATTGTAAAATATAATAACCATGTGCCCCTAAAATGCTTATTGTTTTTTTGCTACAAATCTCAAACTTTAGACCACTGTAACCATTAAACATTGGTACTCCACTCTCAGTAGATTCCATGATCTCCTTTCAGTGGCTAAACTATTTCCTGAAGGAACCTTCTCTGATACCAATTGTTGGATTATTGAGAGGGGGGTGAATCAATAGTGAGCAATTTATACACTTTTAACCATAATTTATATTCCTTTAACTTATTCAACAATGTTCATCAGTTCATCATTAATATGTTATGGTATCATATAACATTAACATCCATCAATGCACAATAAACAATACTAGAGACATCCACACAATGCACAGTATACCAGTGTTTTACGTGGAAACCCAATGCGGGAGAAAACCACATAATGCTTTTCTTATATGTCTTTGAGAATTAAATTCAAGGAAGAACCAACTTTCAATTCTCTAGCTCCAACCAGAAGGAGGTTCCAACCCCCTGTGTTCTTCGGTTCCAACCAGAAGGTGGATACAACCACCCAATTCTTTGGCTCCAACCAGAAGGAGGCTCCAACTTGAAGGAATCTCCAACTCCCTTGTTCTTTGGCTCCAACCACATATCTTTTCCCCATCCTCTAGCCCTGAAATATAAGTGCCAAATGTAGAAAACATGTCACTATCACTGAATCAACTAGTGTCATTGTCACTCTATCTTTGTCACTAAATCAACCATGGTCACTCTCACTTTCACTATCAACCTGTATCAACAACCTGTACCAACAACCTGTAACAACACCTATACCAACAATCTGTAACAACGTGTACCAAGAAACTTGTACCAACAACCTGTAACAACATATGTACCAACAATATATAAAAAACAACATGTACCAATAATCTGTCACAATAATCGCATCAACCAATAATGTACATCAAAAACTAGCACAACCTGTACCATCACAAGTGCATAAAAAATGCACATCATAAAACCTCACAACCATCACCAATACCAAGATATATATGCCATGTCAACCATAAACCATGTGCCAATATCACTAAAAATATGTCCAACAAGATTACCATCAAATCCCTGTAACAATGTACGAAGCATGCACAAACCATGTATCAATAACAAGTCAAACTATGACACATCAATTTCTACCAACATCACCATACCATACACCTCTTGTATATGCCAACTCATCAACTAAGTGTCTCATCCATGAACTGAACATATAACTCAACCATATACCAAAACATACATCAAGACAACAAACGAGAGTCCTCTATCAATACATCACAAATCCATAATCCACATACCATAAACCCTTACATAAAACCATGTGTGAAACCTCACTGTTATGTAGCCTAAAGAATGGACCATGTCATGACCAAATGTAACCATAAAAACATAAATATAAAGATACCTATAACTATGTAACAGATCTGGTGTATGTGATCAAAGATCTGCATACCTTCCTCATCTTCAACAACAAGAGATTAGAATTTTCATCAAACTTTACCTTGGTCTCACATGACTAGTTTTGTATTAGTAAACAACCCTAACTTGAAACAACCATAAATCTGTACCTATAATGAATAAGGTATGAAATGATACACAATTTTCTTCGGTTTCTTCTCTACAATTCCTCCAAGTTTCACTTCTTGGAACCTCCTATAAAAAGAGTTATAGAAAAAATGGAAGACCTTGCTAAATTATGGCTTATTGTAGAGAGAGAAATTGTAGAGAATGCAATGCGTGTAATATTTGTTGTAACGATTTGAAAATGGCACACAACATACTAAATACTGTAATATAACCAATTAATTTGGTCTCACTAAAATTGGATCTTCTATGAAGAAGTTATGACATTTTTTCCCGGAATATTTTTTTTAGACTAGTTTCACGACTAGCCACAAACCCTATTTTCCACAGAGTGTAACTACCAGACTACAATGACCCACAAGTGAAATTTTGATCATAGTTACCTGGATATTTCGTCTCAACAACCTCCATATTTTTCTATCTGAATCATTCTAAAAAACAATTGTTGTGAAAATGGTGAGATGACCTGTAAATAACATACCTTAGAAAGCATCATCAAAAAAATTTATCCTCCCTTGAATTTTCGACCCTGTTTACTTCACCTTCCCTATGAAATTCATCTTAGATATCATTTGGTTACCTAAGTCACTTTTATATGTTCAATATTATTAATAGGTGCTAATGAGAGACCCTTGCTCTCTTATTTATAATCTCCAAGTAGCTTCCTCTATAAGTATCAACTTTTGTCTACTTAACCACTTTGTCAACTTAGCCATTTTGTCCACTTAACTTAACCACTTCTAGTTGCAATTAATTTATTTTTAATTATTTTCTTAATACAACCAATTAACCAATGATTAACTCCTAGTTTCACCCATTTGACTAGTCAACTTTCTAGGATCTTCTAGAATATTTTGTACTTCTTTGACCTTCTAGGGCTTCTAGAAAACTCATGAGGGTTCTCCAACTTCACAAGGCCATAAATTTCTAACCGTGAGGAGTTATGTGGCATTCCACATATCACTGGAAATAACACAACATGTATTTTCCATCTAAAGAAATCTCACTTGCAAATATATTTATATTCATGCCTTTATTCCTTAAACAAACGTAGGTCCCTTACCAATACCTTTGTGCTACCGGAATTCACTACCACACTTCTCCAAGGGTTGAATCTCTAAGGGTTGAATAAATATAAAATATCACTCTCCAAATTTTGACATCAATGACAACCAAATATTCAACAATCTAAACCAATTGTCCCACAATAAGGACACTAGAGATCCACGACATGAAGAATAGCCAACATTTCCTCTTCATAGATGGATTGGACCAATTGTTTGTCTGAAAGTTGTTTACTGGTGAAGGAAAAAGGCCAACCATCTTGCATGAGGACTTCCCCAATTCCTTTTCCGGAAGCATCACATTCCAAGACAAAAGTCTTGGTGAATTTGGGAGGGGATAGGACTGGAGTTGTGCACATAGTATCTTCCAAGGTCTGAAAGGATTGGTAAACTGCTGGAGTCCAAGTGAAGGCATTATGTTTAAGGAGAGAAATGAGAGGTGCTGCAATTTTTCCATAATTCTTAACAAAATTGCAATAATAACATGGTAAACCTATAAATCCATGCAAGCTTTTAAAAGTTTTAGGGCGAGGCCAATCCTGCATAGCTTCAATTTTCCACCCGTACATCGTTCTTTCCCATAATATGACTGAGGTACTCCACTTCTGAAGCTCCAAAGGAGCATTTATATTGATTCAGGAAAAGTTGGTGCTTAGAGAGTATATGGATAAATTGATCCACATGGGCGAGATGGGATGTCCAAGTTTTACTACAGATGAGAATATCATCAAACAAATCTAAGACAAAATGATGCAAAAAAGGACGAAAGACATGATTCATAAGACTTTGGAAGGTGGAGGGAGAATTACATGGGACAAAGGTCATGACCAAGAACTCTTAGTGACCCTCATGAGTTCTAAAGGAAGTATTAGAATTCCTGCTTCTTTCATACATATCTGGTGGTATTGAGACTGTAGATCAAGTTTAGTAAAGTACTGAGCACCACTCAATTCATCCAATAGATCATCAATGACAGAAATGAGAAACTTGTCTTTGATGGTGACATTATTAAGGGCATGAAAGTAAGGACACATGTGCCAAGTACCTTATTTCTTGAATACCATGACCACAAAATAAGTATAGGGGATGGTACTAGGGAGGATAACAACCACTTGGAGAAACTCTTATATGATTTTCTCAATTTCATTATTTTGGAAAAAATGATGACGATAAGGGATAACATTGGGAGGAAGACTGTTGGGAATAAGGGGAATGGAATGCGATCATGAACACCATGGGAAGGGGGAAGTCCTTGAGGAGTGGAAAAAATATCTTGGTGTTTGGAGATGATATATTGGAGTTCAGGATGCACGGGGGGTGTCTCAACTGCTTGAACAAAATGGAGTTGGGAAATAATACCCAAATGAAATTTCTTGGGAAGATTTTTCATTCGATGGGAACTCATGATCTCATGATAACCTGCTGTGAGTCCTTGGAATTGATATTTTTGTCCCTCCTAGCATAATTTCATGATTAATTTCTTAAAATACATGAGAATGGGGCCCAAAGCGTGTAACCATTCAACACCTAGCACAATATCACAACCTCACATGTCAATGAAAAACATATGACATTTTAGGTGGTATTTTCCAATTTGAAGACATACATTTTCACAATGCCCACCACATTTATTGAACCAACCATTAGCTATCATGATTTGAAAATTATTGAAGGCACAACTATAGAATTTTGTTTCTTAGGAAATGTGGTGGTGAATAAAATTATGGGTGTTTCCACTGTCAACAAGGATGATGAATTTCCTATGCTTAATATAGACAATGAGCTTGAGGGTTTGTGGAGCAAAGAATCCAATGAGGGAATGTAATAAATGTAGGGGGTAAACTTCGGGTGGGTCAGTAGGCTCCATAGTAGCATATAGAATGGGTAACTCTTCAACAGGGGGAGCTACAACTTTTTCTTCAACAACATCCTATGAAATGGCCATCAAATGTTTTTGTTCCTTACACTTGTGCCTGGGAAAATATTTTTCATCACAATTATAGAAAATACCCTTTAGTTGGCACTCAACCATTTTGGCCTGAGTTAATTTATAGACCTTGAGGGGAGTGGCAGGGGGGGCTAGGATTTATGGGGAAAGGGCGAGGAACAAAAGAGGGTTTTTTGTTCTAGGAAAAAACAACTTGTTGATATTGTTTGGAATGTTTAGTAGATTCAAACCATGTCTGAGTGTGATCCATGAGGACCTATTCTTGAATTCCATCCTTTAGACAATTAATAAAACATTCCCGAAATAACGCATCTGTCATGCCCTCCATTTTCAAGGCCAAATGCTCAAAGGAAGTTATTAATTTTTCGAGTATGCTTCACTATTTCAACTTGGTCAAACATTCTAAATAGTGGGTGTCAGTGCCAAATAATTCATAGATATTTGCAATAAATTGGGTCCATGCAATATACCCATGGTGTGCATTTTTACGCCATTTCCACCATTGCTATCATTTAGGATATAGATAGAGAACAACATAATGAGGTTTGGCCAACTCATTGGTAATGTCATGCAGAGAGAAATAATGCTCCATTTGAGTGACCCAACCCATGGGGTCGGAACCATCAAATTTATTGACCTCAACTTAGGGAGGACGTGGGTCATGATGAAAGGAGTTGGACTGAGAAAACATAGAATGGGAGGAATCAACACCATCTAATTGTGACGATTGATACGAAAAGGAAGGGCCTTGGGGGCGGTTCAACATTTGGTTGACATCAGAGTAGAGGGTGGAACATTTTCCCATCAATTTGGCTTCCATGGCATCAAATTATTGTTGGAAGTGGGTCTCTAATTTTTCAATGTGGAAATTGGTAGAAGCAATCTCAGAAGACACTTGGTTGATGGTCTCCTTTGTCCAAGTGATGGAAGGTTATAGGTGTTAGTTGCGAGTGGTGGCCATTTGGATATGGTGGGTGCATGTAAGGGAAAGGGGGTGGGTGGGACCACAGAAAAGGACACCGAGAAAGGGGATCGGGTCCACTGAAAAAAAGGCTTGAAAATGAAAGGTACCACTGCAATCAAGGAGATGATAGGAATCCAATGGGATAGGTCCTGAATAAGGGTACCAAAAGGATTTTTTTTTTAACTCCTATGGAGTTATACTCTAATATTAATAATACTGAAGTGTTGAAAGGACCAAATTCTTAACAGGAAAAAATGTGTATTAACTTCACAACCATAATGCAGGAGGTAAAGTTCCACGACAATAGATCTTGTCTATTCTGTTTTTGTTTCTATCCCAAGGGTTAAGGTATTTATGATATCTATAGACAAGAGTTTTCCCTATGCTATAACTCTTTGATATACGTGCAAGGTCCAATAGAAGTACTCGATCCAATATCTCAGGAAACCAACTAAGGATACTAGATCGTGCCCTTAGACGTACTACCCGACTACCTAGGTACTAGAGAGTATCTTCCCTAGTGTTTTTCTCATTGGCACTATAGAAGTGAGGTCGTTGATTGGTTTACCTATGGAGGGTTTCAAGATATCTAGGTTAATATGTATACATATGTTGTCTGATGCGCTACCACTCGAAGGGGTGTCAACATGGGTTACAAGGGTGGCCAACAATGTGCGCTTATGTACCACTTGTAGTTCCTGCGTGTATGCCTCCCCAACCAAAAATTTATGCGTTGAACGATAGATCTCTATAGCTTTAAAACGCCAAAATACGTCTCTACCTTGAAAAAAATAACCCACAAATTTCTAGCAAGGAAAGTGCTATGATACCACTTGTAAGGTACCATAGCTATTATAATAGCCGAAAACATAAATATTGCAGAGCATAATAGCAGAACAACATAATATATGAAACCACAACACCAAAATAATACCTTTATTGATAGGAAGCAATGTTCACTTTCCTCTTCGAGGGGTCAACCTCTAGCAGAGCAACGCTCTATTACAATATTTCTCAAGACAAAATTTAGCATGCCTCCTACTCTTATTTATACTAATTCTATATTCTAAATAACCTTCTAGTGGAAGATATTTATAGAAGTGGAATCTTCTATTAGGTATTTTTACATTGACTTGTTCTCATTTATTAAATAGTTCTTTTAAGCTAATGTTGACCTTTATTACATGGAAAATATAATTTTCTACCTACATGAGGGGTTAAGGAGGATAGGTCCCTAACATATAAAGAGAAGGGAGGAGAGTATGGAAGAGAGGGGAAAAGTTGGGGGAGAGAGGGAAGGGTAGGGATCGATCGATCGAGAGAGAGAGAGAGAGAGAGAGAGAGAGAGAGAAAGAGAGGGGAAGGAAGAAA
>JZKD02S1674005.1:283274-317580 GCA_000966675.3 Picea glauca
CAACCAGATCCACAGACAACTGGATACAGCGAAACTGGAGGCCGTTGATCACAAGCAGTGTTACATGTTATGCGGTCGGGCGAGGATACTTCATTTTCGAATTCATCTCTCAGGAGGATAGAGATTTGATCTTCATAAATGGCCCGTACTTCATGGGCGCCCAAGGACTCTACTTAAACTGATGGAGTCTGAGCTTTGATCCTACTTCAGAAGTCCCCAAGGATGTTCGAGTCTGGGTGAGACTCCCTAACCTGCCGATTCACTGCTGGAACCCCACCTCGCTTCAGGCAATAGGGAATGGTCTAGGACGCTACATTGACCGAGTAGAGCTAAGAGACCAGTACTCCTGTGTGCGGATCTATGTGGAGGTGGATCTGGAGGTAGGCCTACTTGAAGCAATAAAACTAAAAGTCGGTGACTGGCACCACTTCCAAACGCTGGATTACGAACAACTCCTGTTCAAGTGCAGAGGATGTCACGAATACGGCCACTTCCAAAGGAACTGCCCAAAGAAACCCCCCACAGAGAAAGAAGGGGAAGAAGGCTGGCAACAGGCCTGGAAGGGGAAATCCAAACCGAAAGGACAAAGGAATGAACAGACAGCCACACCGAATGCTAGATCTTCAGGGACCAAGGAAACGGAGAACAACTTCAGTATCCTGGCTAAAGAAGTGGACGAAAGAGATCCAACTCCAAGTAAAGATGAGCAAGAGGGAGCAAAAGGAGACTGGAACTCCGAAGACAAAGGAAACCAACCAACAGAAGAAGAAGGGGTGCAAAATAACTCCCCCCATAGACAGAAAGGCAGTCAGAACATAGAGGATGGGGAGATCTCCATAGGCAGCGACTCAGACGAGGCACACAAAGTTTGGGTCACCCCACAGAAAACAGGAAGGGGTAGGAAAACAAAAAAAATCTGAGAGGGATCAGGAAACCTACAAAGATGTCCTCAACGGGTCACAACCCACCATCAAGCAATTGATTAGCGTTTGTCAAACAAGGAAGCAAGCCAAGGCCTCCCAAGGAGGCCATCCCCCCCCCCAAGGTTTATAATGATCATAACCTCCTGGAACTGCAGAGGAATGGGAAGCAAAAGGAAGGAAGAAGCGCTCAAGGATATAATCAAAGCTTCGAAAGAAAACATCCTACTGCTCCAGGAGACGAAAATGAGCCAGCAAGGCGCACTTAAAACTTTGTTGAATGCTTGGAAAGGAAGCCTCGGAGTAGCTGGAAACGCCAGAGGCGCCTCAAGAGGACTCTGCACTCTGTGGAACGCCTCCAAAATAGACCTGCTCAGCTCTGACACATGCATGCACTGGATACACACTAAATTCCTTCATAAAGACTCGGGTTACCAGGTAAGTGTCTTCAACGTCTATGTTCCGCAACATGTGGGGGAAAAAAAACATTGTTGGGAGTCCCTACAGGACTACCTCCAACAAAATAATCTCTACAATATCATTCCGGGTGGGGACTTAAATGTAACTTTAGCTCAAGAAGAAAAGAGAGGGGGTTCCATAGTACGAGATCCGGCTAGAGAATGGGTAGAGGACTTAGCCTCAGCCTGGGACCTTCTAGACATCAAGCTGGCAAAGGGACTTTACACGTGGACCAATAGGAGGATCGGTCATGGGCACATAGCAGCTAGGATGGACAGATTCCTAGTTCAAAGTTCCCTCCTGTTGCTAGGACTCATAGCAAAAGAAAAAATTATGCCCCACAGTGTTTCTGATCACAAGCCAATTCGGCTAGAAATTAACAAAGATCAAGTTAGAGGGCCCATCCCTTTCAAATTCAACCTAATTTGGATACAAGACAAGGACTTCCTGGATCTAGTTTCTAAAACTTGGGCCAACACTGTACAAGGCTCTGCCTTTTATGTGTGGGAGGAAAAAATTAGAAGACTAAAAAGAGCCCTAAAGCTTTGGGCAAATAGCCAGCCAAGCCCAATAGCAGTGCGTATAGCAGCCCAAGCCCAACTCGAGACCCACCAGCTGGAAATGGAACAGCAGGAGGTCACACCAAAAATCTTGCAACAGGAGGACAGCCTTCAAAGGCAATGGCACAAAGCTTTCAGAGCGGAGGAAGATTACTGGAGGCAAAAGTCATGTAGTTTATGGCTGAAAGAGGGCAACAGGAACACAGGCTATTTTCACAAACAAGCAGAAGCAAGGAAACAATACAAGGCAGTTACAGAAGTTCAAGTCCAGAATCAAACAATTGCAGATCCAGAGAGCATAAAACAAGCAACTTACGAAGCTTTCGAGACACTCTATATAGAACCAAAAGGAACAGAAACGAACCAGCAGAGGTACCCTCTCACTGTTATCCCAAGGATAATAAATGAGGACATCAACAATCAGCTGACACAAAAGGTATCGCAGCAAGAGATAAAGGAGGCTCTTGACCAGATGCACCCAGACAAGGCCCCGGGACCGGATGGGTTCACTGCCAGATTCTATCAGCAGTGATGGAATATAATAAAAAAGGATTTAACCAAAATGATCAAGAAATCGCAGCAGAACAGCAAGCTAGGAGGAAGCACCAATTCATCCTTCCTGGCACTCATCCCAAAAGAAAAAGGAGCACTTTCCTTCAATCGATTCCGACCAATCTCTCTTTGCAACACAAGCTATAAGATCCTCGCCAAAGTTATAGCCAACCGACTCAAGGCACTCCTCCCCCTCATCGTTCCTGAAAACCAAGGCGGCTTTGTCAAAGGAAGGCATATTGTCGATAACATCATCCTGGTTCAAGAGGCTATCCACTCCAGTGTCCGAAGGAAAGAAAAAGGTATGGTTATTAAACTGGACCTCGCTAATGCATTTGATAGGGTCAGGCATGAATTTTTATTTGAAGTCATGAGGAAGTTTGGTTTTGACTCGAAATTTGTAAATTGGATAAAAGCCTGCATTGGATCACCATGCATAGCCCTGTTGGTGAATGGAAAGGTAACAAACTTCTTCAAAGCCTCCAGGGGGTTAATACAAGGGTGCCCCCTCTCGTCCCTTCTCTCTGCAATTCAAGCATCAATCCTAAGCTACCAGCTGGGAAACTCACAAGTTCACAAAAATCTCCAGGGATTAAGAATAGTGCAAGGGGTGAAAGACATAAACCATGCACAATTCGCGGATGATACACTGTTGTTGGGAGGAGCAACTCCGATAATAGAAAAAAAGTTTAAGGAAGAATTGGATGCTTATGCAGCAGCCTCCGGAAGTGAAATAAGTCAAGCTAAGAGTAACATCTACGGATGGAATATCACTCCAAATGATATGCTGGGAATAACAAGAGTTCTGGGGATGGAAGGGCACACTAATTGGGAGGCCTTTAAATACCTGGGAATCCCTATTTTTAAAAATGCCCCTAGAACTTCTCACTGAAACCATCTTGTAGAAAAACTAAAGAATAAATTTTCCTCTTGGGGAGCAAATTGGTTAAATTTAGCCAGGAAGGCAGTCCTGATAAAGTCTGTGGTGTCTAGCATCCCTATCTACCAGAGCTCGCTGTTGTTATCCCTTGCCACAGTCATCCAAAGAATTGAAGTTTTCCAAAGACGCTTCTTGTGGGAAGGGGGCAGGCAAGCAAGAAGGAAGCTGCACTTGATAGGCTGGGGGAAAACTTCGAAGCCCTTCCTGGAAGGGGGACTCAATTTAAAAAATACCAGAGTTCAAAATCTGGCCTTGGGGGCAAAGATGCTATGGAAAATGGTCACTGGAAAACCTTCTTGGAGTAAAATCGCGCTTTGGAGGAAATACTTTCGGGGGCCACGGGACAGAAGCTTAGAGTTCCCATGCAAAGAAACGAAAATCTCCCCTATCTTTGCGCTCTGCAAAAAGGCGCTTCCTCATTTCATCCCTCATCTTACCTGGGTGCCAAAAAGTGGCAAGAAAATCAGAATCTGGACAGACTCAATAATGGGAGACCCTCCTTTAGAGCATCGACAGGACCTTTTGTGCGTCAAAAATTGGATGGACAGTCAACATATTGTAATGCTTTCAGACATCTCAATCTGGGGGGAAGACAGACATCAGTCCTGGCAAGGGTGGGGAGTGCCAAACAGACCAGCTACTCTAGACTGTCACTGGAATGCCCTCAAGAGATGTCTCCAAGGGAAATCCCCCCTAAGAAAGAAAGGCAAAGATGAAAGAGGATGGGGAAGGAATGCACGGGCTTATACCACGGCAGAAGGCTATCAACTCTTCAACAGTGTCCCCACTGCTATGCCTAATCCGACACTCTGGAAAGCAATCTGGCAGTCCAACTCTCTCCCAAAAATCGACCTCTTTATTTGGACCCTGGCGCATAAGAGCATCCCAACAGGGGAGAATATAAGAAGGCGTGGATGGGAAGGACCTTTCAGGTGTCCCCTTTGCCTACATGCGGAAGAGACTACAGACCATCTTCTTTTAAACTGTGGATTTTCAAAAGAAGTTTGGATGATGGCAACATGCCCCCAATCTGCACTCCATTTTCCTCAGGATACAATAAGCCTCCTTCTCCACTAGATTTCCTTCTACCCTTTCGCTGACAAGGGGAGAACCCAAGCTTTCTTTCTATGGGGAATGCTTCCAAAGTTTATCCCGTGGAACCTTTGGCTAGAAAGGAACCACAGAATTTTCAGAGAAAGCCAAAGAAGTGCAGCCATAGTCGTTACCAAAATACAAGCTCTCTTGGGTGAATCAGCTCCTTACCTCTGCACTGTAATAAAAAACCATAAGCTGGACGAAGCAGAGGAGCGTTGGCTAAGTCGGTTCAAGATACAAGGTCTCGAGGCCCGAAAAGCAAGTGGTCCAATCAAAGAAGATTGGGAGATTAGGAAGAGTGAGAAAGATTTTTCCAGTTGGAAATGTGCAGTAAACACACCGATTCTCTTCTTTGACGGGGCCTCGAAAGGAAATCCAGGACAGGATGGGGGAGGGGGGATAATTGAAAATCTCACAGATACTACAGCAAGGCGTTTCGCTATGGGCCTAGGAATAGAGTCCAACAACAGAGCTGAGGCCTTGGCTCTCTGGCAGGGGCTGCATCAAGAAAACAAACTCAGACTCCAGGAATTGACAATAATAGGTGACTCTAGAATAATTATACAGGCTATAATTAATCATTCCAAGACCCAAAGCATCACTCTAAATAACCTTCTTGACAAAATTCGCCTCCTTCTACGGAAGTTTAAAGCTTATAAATTTTATCATGTGCTAAGGGATCTCAATGGGGAGGCTGACAAGGAAGCCAATAGAGGCGCATTGCTAGAGGCAGGGGTTCTGACAGTGAATGTAGTGATAGAAACCGTGGAGCTCCCTTGAATCTATATCCGTGCCCTCTCATGCACTCAAATGCAAGCTTTGGCAGCAGATTGGAGCTTAGGAGAATCTGTAAGACCAGTACGTGACAGAGTTTTGGTTGGCCGAAGGGGTTTCCTCAGTACCACGAGGAAGGGCGCCTCAGATTTGGGGGAGACAAGAGATCCGTGCGCCCTCCCCCATAAATTCAGTAAATCTGAGAAAAATGATGAGGAGATGCAAAGAGGCTTTAAAGGGCGACCTCTCCCCTCTCATTCCCACTTTAGTTCGAGTGCTGCAAGTCATTCAGAGATGGAGAGCGCGTGCAGCAACCATCAGAGCAGGGCAAGTCGCGAGCAGGGGAAGGAGCGACTGAAAATGGCTTCCTCATCGACAGGCAAGCCGAGCACGGAGGAGCGGTTGAAAGAGATGAACAAGGCTTTGGAAAACCTGAAGAAGCTGCTCCATCATCAGCTGGATTTCTTGGAGAATTTGGACACGGAAGCTGGGCGCAGAATGGAGCAACTTGAGGCAGATATCACCACCACCAAAATTGGATTCTCGGAGGAATTGGACAAGCTGCATAAGGAGATAAAAAATCCTCAGCAGGAGTTTGAAGAAAGAATGGATCAGCTGGAAGCCAAGATGGCTTAGCTGAATAGTGACTGGACTCAAGACTCCAAGAATTAATCCTTCTCTTTAAGTAGTCTGCCAGCAGGTTCTGACCAGCAATTTGGCATTTTGTATAGTAGCCATTGCTGTAAATAAGCTAGTATTTTAAGAAGGTGTATTTTAAGTAGTACACAAGTTTATAGCTATAGAAGTAGAATGGTTTCAGAATGCAGACACAAAGAAATTCGAGGCCATTTTGTAATCGAATCTGTGTCCAGTCCACCTTCTTAATATAATACATAACCATTTTTGTAAAAAAAAATAAATATATGTTAACTAATTTTTAGTGTTGATATATATATATATATATATATATATATATATATATATATATATATATAAGTCTAGTTAAAATCTAATAGTTTGTTTAATGGTGTTTTTAAATTAATATAAATATATAATTAAAAATCTAGGGTTAGAATGAAATTAATTTTATTATATTAATTATTGGTATTTTGTTCTAAACTCTAATTTACATTTAAGATATAGAACTTAATGAACTTAATAAATTAAAGATAATTAGTAATAATATCATAAGTGATTTTAAGTGTTGATAAATATCTATATATGTATATAGGTCTAGGGTTTCTAATAGTTTGTTTAATAGTGATTCAAATTTGTATATGTAAATATAAATCTAGGGTTAGATTTAGATTGAGTTTCATTTTATTATATTAATTATTAATATTTCTAAATTATTATTATTATTATTCACTTTTATTTTTTAAATTTTTACATGTAAATTGATTTATTATTTTTATTAAAGAAAATTACAAAATTTTATTGATGATTTGTAAAGATTGGTTTTTATTAGTCCCTGTAGAAGGTAGAGGGACTATAGTGATAGACTTCAATTTTTATATAATAAAAAAAAACCTTATATGCCATGATCTCATTAGAGAATAGATTCGAAGTCTTATTGAGAGCTTAACATATCCAAAGTTTTGATCATCTACAGTCTCTTTGAATTTTTATTATTTTTATTTAAATGTTTAGATATCCAAAGTTTTGCACTGAGTTTTATTATTATTATTTTTATTTTTATTAGGTGGCCTCACACACTGCATTCTTTTTTAAATGTTTACATAGAGTGATACATGATACACTCCATTCTTTTTTAAATGTTTACATAGAGTGATACATGATACACTCCATTCTTTTTTAAATGTTTACATAGTGCCAGGCCCTTAAACAACAGTCCTCATAGCCTTAAATGTTTACTGAACATGCCTCTATTGTTCGAACTAGAGAACTAAAAGCATTATTTTTCATTTACTAAAAAAAAACTGTATATGTCATGATCTCATTAGAGAATAGATCCAATTAAATGTTAAAATATCCAAAGTTTTGATCGTCTACAATCTTTTTGAATTTTTATTATTTTTATTTAAATGTTTAGATATCCAAAGTTTTATTATTATTGTTTTTATTAAGTACTTAAACATACATTTTTATTATTAAGTACGTAAACATGCCCTTAAATAGTCATGATAGCCTTAAATATTTACTTAACAGGCCTGACAGCCTTAAATGTTTACTTAACACATCTCTCACAATACATTTTCCTCCAATTTTTGGATATAATCTTGTCTACAGTGAATTTGGGCAATATTGTTCTCCATCGACATTACTGGTTCACTGGTTGTTGCCTGCTCGTTGGTTCGCTCGATGCGGCTTATTGTTGTTTGCTTCAACTTTGCAAAGTTGAGGTCCTGCAGTTGTAGTTGGACCTCTTGGTGCTTTCTCACTTGTTTGTTATTTGTTGCTTTCTCTTGTTTGCTTCAACTTTGCAAGGTTGAAGTACTGCACCCGCAATTCGACCTGTTCTTGCACTTTGCAAGGTTGAAATCCTACACCCTTGTTTCCTTCAACTTTGCAAGGTTGGTGTCCTACATCTGTAGTTGGACCTGTTGTTGTAGTTTGAAGGGTTGAGATTTTGCACCCGTAATTGGAACTACGGTTCTGTCATTCCCCATTCAGGAGTAAGTTTCAATACCATGGTTTCATTCCTATTCTTTGTTTGTTGTTTACTATTTTCAGTTTGCAAGTTAGAATTTTCAATACTAGGAAGTGTTGGAAGTCAAAATAAATGTAAAAACAAACTAGATACAATACATGAGTGAAAATGCTCTTACAAAATATTCTTCTATGTGACTAGTGGGATCAAAGAAAAATGAATGTATTGCTATCCCCGAAAAGTGTTGAACAAGAAAGCTTGTCGCCTTTGCATGTCAATGTTGAATACAAAACCCACCTCTGCCACAACCATAATGGCATACAAAAAAGGAAATGGGATGTTATCCTCATCTTTTTGTTCTTGAAACCATACGTTTAGTGCATTTTTCAGGTTGTCCCCTTCCAATCACATATGCCCACTTTCATTTCCTGGACATCATACCATAGCTCTTTGGAAAATGGAAATGCAAAGGGATTTTCCAAATGACTCCAGAGTTTTCATTGCGGAGGAAGCATCTACGAGGACCTTGTCATTCCTTCTTTGCAGGTTATGATAGGGCAAGATTTTGTTCTGGACCTCATCTTGTGGAAATGATTCTTTGTAACCTGAAAGGACAGTTCACTGATCTATCTTAGGATGAGTTTCCCAATGCCCAATTTTAGAATATCTTCTTCATCTTGTAAGATAATTGAAACATCTTAAAAAATCTTCTTCATCTTGTAAGATAATTGAAACCTTAAGAAGTTGTGTTATGTGTTGGTTATGTTCCTGTCCTAAAAGTAAATAATTCCTATTTCTTTCACTTTTGTTTATCCCATAGACCATCTATGTGAGTTTTCTGAGTGGGAGACATCAACAATTTGTTTCAAATCTGTTTGGTGTTGATTTGTGAAGAGTGGCGATGAAATTAAATGATGAGTAGGATTATAAATCTATATACAATGGTTGTTATGACAGGGCAAGATTTTATTCTTTGAGGCAAAACCACATATAGATGTTATTTTTATGCTAGACTTTTGGTCTTCCGAAGCACCTTCCATCACCATTTTCACATCTGGACCTCATCTTGTGGAAATGATTCTTTGTAACCTAAATGGACTGTTCACTAATCTGTCTCAGGATGAGTTTTCTAGTGCCCAATTTTAGAATTTCTTCTTCATCTTGTAAGATAATTGAAACATCTTAGAATATCTTCTTCATCTTGTAAGATAATTGAAACCTTAAGAAGTTGTGTTATGCGTTGGTTCTGTTCATGTGGTAAAAGTCCATAATGCCTAATTCTTCCACTTTTGTTTATCCCACATACCATCTATGTGAGTTTTCTAAGTGGGAGACATCAACAAGTCGTTTTAGATCTGTTTGGTGTTAATTTGTGAAGAGTGGGGATGAAATTAAATGATGAATAGGATTGTAAATCTATATACAATGGCTATCGAAACACTTATAAGATGCACAACTAAAATAAGTTCAAAAATTATGTCTTAAATACTCAGTCTTTGTACTGAGCAAATTTATAGCCTTGTTTAATTTGCATTATCTCTTCTATATGGTTGAGCACTCACTATAGCTTTGTTTGTTTGTCATATTCTATAGCAACCATAGAGAATTGAATTTGAAACGAAAAAGGTTGAAGGATACATAACGAAATTGGTATGCAGTTCTGAACTTATAATTATCTATTTTTTTTGCTATTTGCATATTATCTAAACATAGCTAATAAACATCTTGAAAATCACAACTTAAAAGATGAATCAAGTAATAGACGTTGAGTGTTATCAAATAGATACAGACTCCATTGTACATGACAACATTGACTAGGTATTGCATAACAATGGCCTTTTTAGATTAGATGCATTCTCGTATATTGTTGGAGATTGCCTCTTTGATGAATTTAAATTTCTATTACATTTTCTTTATTCCTCGACTGAGTTGTGCAATGGATTGATAGATCATTTCTTGGTCTATTTAGAAAATGACAATGTTGAGGCATTAGATTTGTATCAATATGAATTGACATCTGATTGTTTTTGCCAATTGCATGAAATACATGATGTGAGTATGCATTTTTCAAAGATGCAGTTGTTTGCATATGCAACTCTTCCTCTACGTGAGAGAGGACTTTGGGGAGATACATTTTGTATGCGGTGGCTAGCCAAGTGGATGAATATATCAATTGGAATTTGGTCATTAACAAAAAATCAAGATATCTACTATTCAACAAAACTGCATCTAGGGATCCATATTGCATCTTGTTATATGATGCCAATCCTCTAAGTGGTCATTATGAACCACTACTCTATATAAAATTGTCCATATGAAATCTTGGAGGACCTGATATTTACCTATCCCTCACATGCAAAGACCTTCAATCGCATTGGAAACGAATTATGCATCATATAAACTCCCATGGATTGAACATAAAAACAAATATTACATCTACTTGTGGAGATAGTCTGTTCAATGCAATTTTTTGTTTGATACCAACATAGTTTAATGTGCACTCACTGCATATTTACACTGTGCAGTCCTTTAGTAATGCAATTATAGGTGGTAGTCAACATGTGTTTAACTACTTGCATCAACACCTTTTACTATTTCTCATAGAAAGTATGCCGACAATTGGAAGTTGGCAGCAATACCTTGTAAACATGGAAATGCCATATGAGAATGGAAATATAGAGGGCGATACATTATGTTTACAATGGATGTCTATCATATTCAGAGTAAATATCTAGGTCTGGTCAACCCTATTAGATGGTATTGTCCATTCCTACGGTGTTGATTCAAACTACGATCGAACAATTGACATCATATCATCAAAAAGAGATATGCCACACATCCATTATCAACCTTTGATAAGAAATACTTCAAGTTCAAGATCCACTGTCCATGCCACCGAAACCACATCGAATTTTCATAAGCGTCACATACTATCTAATCAGGATTAAACTCATACCAATTGTCATCAGGTCATACAAAGCTTAAACAAAAAATATAGACTGACTTATCACAACTTGAAAAAGGTCAGATGTGAAATAAATAAATACATTGGTACACTTCCTTCTAGACCTATGAGTTGTAAAACCAATCATGATGAGGTGAATGGGAGCTCGACCAAGAAACACAAAATCACATATCACTATCTAAAAAAAATTGTGCATGCATAACACGATCGCATTTTCACACTTCCTGCTGAACACAAACATCACATGTCCAATGAAAAATAACATCACCGTTTGCACCATCGAGATGGCGATGAGTCAATTATCGTAACAAATGTCGATTCCACCTTCAACATGGCTTGTCAACAAGTGAAACTAGTTTCGAGTGGCAACCATAAGTTAACCTACCACATGTTGAAAAAACAGATACGTGAGAGAAACAAGTGCAACTACATATCCCACAATGGTCATGATACTGATCGAGAGGGAAAAATCACATATCGTAGCCTAGAGCCAACACCATGCACTGCTAGTACTGAAAACCAACAAACACTTACTATGCATCCTTGTCTAGGAAAGAGAGATGCAAAACATATCTATATGAAACAAATTAAAGAAACTCCTTCCATTGCATGTGTGATTTGCAAGGAATTGAATTTTTCAAAAAACAATAAGTCTTTCACCCCTGACTTGCAAAAAGAATACCTCAGCTTGACACTAAATGATATAACATTTTCCACTAGCAATATTTATCTTCCATGCAAACGATCACTTGAAAATGGAAAATTGCCACACTTTGCAACACCCGACCAAATAAGATGTAACACACCACTACCATGTGTAATTACACTTACAGAACTTGAAGAGAGACTTGTGTCTCTGTGAATTTCATTTGCACAAATCATACCTTGGGGCTATAAACGACCCCAAATGGGATTAATATGATCAATTATTAATGTGCCTGTCCAACTAGATTTTTTGCAAAAATCCATGCCACAATCCATGAGAGAGACAATGAAAATTAATGTAGCTCTCAAAAGACGCTTGCAATACAAGAATGCATACCAGAAAGGTAGAGTGTGTGTGCAGATTGTCATGAAATCATTAAAAGAATTATTTTCCAGGGCCCTATACAAAGCACACAACATTTGTATAAATGATAACTGGAACCATGTTCTTGAACAAGAAAATGACAACTCTGCACAAAATTTTTACACTACTAGTGAATTTGATACAAGCGATGAATCAAAGAATGAAAGACCTGTTGAAACATTGATACATGGATTCACTGACTCACAATGCATTCATGACTTGCAAGACAAGATTATCGAAATTACACTTGCTGAAGGGAAACGTCCACTTGGAATATTCAAGGAAAAATTTGCCGAGGAAATGAACTTCCCAACACTTTTCTATGGAGATCCACGTGCCAGTGACATCACAGAACGATTCAACTACCAAAAAATAGTTCAATGCAAATTGCTACATTCATGCGGTGACTTATCCTGTCAGATAACAATTTTTTTTTCAAAACAATATGCATAATAATTGAGAAAGTTCTCTCTTACATGTGGGTGAGAATAAGAAAAGGCCAGCTACAAGGAAGAAATTTATTGGCCAAAGATGTCAAGAACAAAGAAAACCTAGAAAAAATCCTAAAATCTAATATTGGATACATAGATTTAAAAAAAAAATCGGATCTCTCCTGACTACTTGGAACAAAACAAGAAATCTATATTTTCAATGATCCGACAATTGGGACCCCCAACGTTTTTCATCACATTTACAAGTGCAGAGAATCACTGGGATCCGTCGGTGACTACGGTGTCTGCATTATATAGGAACAGGGAAAGGAAAAAACAAACTAATACACTGGAAAATGATGACATTGACTACCTCATAAGAAAAGACCCAGTGACATGTACTCGTTACTATAGACATAAAATAAATTATTTGAGGCAATTGAGATTTCATGATGAAATGTTCTTCGGAAAAATATCGGACTACTATTTTGTCACTGAGTTCCAAAATAGAGGGAGTGAGCATGACCACACACTTTTATGGATAGAGGGTGCGCTGGTCTATGGAAATGACAACAACTCACAAATCAAGCAGTTTATGGACAAATACATAACATGCAACACAAATCATTTCGATCCAGAACTTGCGAAAGTTCATACACATTACCATACAAGAAGCTGTAAAAAATGAAAAAATTCACATTGCAGATACAACTTCCCTGTGTCGCCAATGACAACAACAAGAATCATAGAACCAATTATTTTAGAGGATAATGTTCTCATTGAGAAATCTAAATATTTGTTCTCATTTTTAGAACAACGAGACTTCGATGACTTAATGAGCTTCGAAGACTTCTTGGCATAACTAAATATAACAAAATATGAGTACATCCAAGTGATATAGTCTACACTTAAACAACCAACAATTTTTCTTAAACGAAAACTTTCACATATTTGGAACAAAAATTTCTCCAAGGACATGCCAATTATGTGGAATTCAAATACATATGCACAATATGTTCTCAATGCATATGTTGCATCATATTGTACCTCGTACATAACAAAGGTTGACAAATCTACGACAAGTGCATTCAGAATTATACACAGAGAACATGAAAAAACTCATATTGATGCTATGCAAATGATAAGTACACTTGGAAATACATTACTTAATATTCAACAAATGTCTTATCAACAAGTAGTCCACATTGCACTTTCCCTACCTCTGAACTGTACTTCAAGGAAATGTGTCTTCATAAACACATCTCCACTTGACACATGCACATTTGTGCTTAACCCACCATCTTTGCTAGAACAAGAGCATGATAATTCACAGGACGTGATATGTCTCTCTATTATTGATTATTACCTCCAACATCCACCTCCTATTAAGAATATCTTCCTTGGAGATATCCTATCGCATTACAAAAAAATGGTACACTGATCCGGGATCTTTTCATCGATTGACTTATAAATAATTTCATTAAATGAGCATAAATTAAAGTGCACCCTTAAAGAAGGAAAATCTCAATAATGAAGAGACATAAACATCAAATTTGAACCCAAAAAATTTGATAACGGAGTTCGTCCTTGGTGGACTACGTCTCCGGGTCTTGCTCTCAAATGGGTAGGATTTTTCATTAACTGAGCAAAAGAATTTGGAAAAATAAATAAGTATACCTCATTCTAAAATCAAGCTGCAGAAATAATGCTCAGATCACAAAGAACACAACACCACTGAATTCATGGCGTCGAATTACCCAAAAATTATTGTTTCTCTGCCTCGATCTGACTCTGGCACTCCCAGGCCCAAGAATAATTTTGTCTTGGTTTCCATGCCTCTCTGAAACCTGCAATTAATGATTGTGTTGCATTGAAATGCATTCCCATGACCATACCACACATGCGCCTCCCCCCCAGGGCTTGGTAGACTCATTACTTAAGTAAATTCCCCGACAATTATTACAAAGCATGGGTTGTTGACCCGTTGGTTTGGGCATGAAAGTTAAGGCATTATGTGGGGAGGAGGTCTCGGGGTCAAACCCGCGGGCCTCCCCCTTTTCGTTTGTTTTTTTCGAAATATATATAAATATAAAAAATTTCTTCACCAACTTTGGCAGTGGCATTATCCAGGATTCGAACAATTAGAACGTGGCTAGATTTGGCGTGGTCCGCTAGATTTAACGGACCCAACAATCTTTTTTTTTTCAAAATTTGGTTATGGGATGTCATTATGCTTTTGCCACCTGCCACGTGGCAACCCCTAATTAGGCCATGTGGTAGCCTCCCATTCTGCCACACCATCCTTTTCCATGTCAGCGCCATGTCATCATGCCATATCACCGTAAAGACTGCCATGTAGCACAATCCTATTGGTCCATGGATCGATCCGAAAGTGCCAAAATTGGGTGATATGTGGCAGCCTCTGGTGCTGCCACGTCACCATGTTGATGTCATGATGACATCAGCATGACACATGTCACCTTCTTATCCTTCTGCATGTGTTGTACGGATGCTGACATCGACAGTAATGATGTTGACTCATCCCTTGTTGATTGGGCTAGGTTGACCAAACTTTGATCGTGAATATATTTCAATCTGTAACTCTGTTTGACGAGTTGTTTTCACTATTAGAAATATTGTGATGTGCTCTTTGTGATAATGTCATTTTCACTGAGTTTTGGGAACTTTGAATTTTTCCCCTTTCTCTATCTACTGAGGCCATTCTGAACATCTTGAGTTGCCTCTGTGAGTTTTGAGTTGTTCTTAACCTTCTTTGGATCATTTGTGGATCACGCCTTCCCATTGAGAGAATTTTGGACCACCGAAAGATTTCATCAATAAACAGGTAAGTGAGGGAAGATTCCCCTCACTTTGTCCTTCTCAATCCACTTTTCCTTGCTTGGATTTGTTCCCTTTAAGACTACTCGAAGATAATCAACATCACCCATGTTTGACGTCCTTGTCCTTCTATCCAGGATGATATCTTTCTGTAACTCATCCAAGTACTCAAGTGAAAAATCATCAACTGAAGGTAATGAAACTTCCTCATCCTGATCCATGATCATGGGAGGCTAAAAAAGTTTCAAGTTCTCTCCATTCAAAATTGAGTAAATCTACATATAAGGTGGAAGATCTAGACGAAAAGCATTGGTACCACTTTTCTCCAAGATAGTGAAGGGACCATAACGAATGGGCTTGAGTTTCTTTCCTTCACACTTCAATCTCTCCTTGCTGATGTGAAGCCATACCCGAACTCCAACCTAGAACTGATGATCAAACCTGTTCTTGTCATGTCGATCTTTATACAGTGCTTGACTTTTCTCCAATTGTTCCCTGACTACCTGGTGCACCTGTTGGATCCTCTGGATGGACTTGCGGGCTTTTTCCTCTATTCGTTCTTAATTCACATCGACATCTCTCCCATACATCAAGTCCAAAGGAACCTTGGCTAGGTACCCAAAACATGTCTCAAAAGGTGAACTTTGAGTGGATGAATGTAAAGCTCGATTGTAAGCATGTTGTACATAGGGTATTTGTTCATCCCATAACATGGGATGCTTGTTGTAGTAGCCTCGAAGAAAAAGTACCACTGTTTTGTTTACCACCTTTGTCTTTTCATTAGTCTATGGACGGAAAGCAATGCTCCTATTCAATTTGGTGTCCATTATTCTCCATAATCTAGTCCAAAAGTCCCCAAGGAATCGAGTATCTCGATCTAAGACAATGGATGTGGGTAACCCAAAGTGAACCCAAACATACTGAAAGAAGATATTAGCAGTCTGTTCAACAATGATCTACTTTTTACATGGCATCAAGATACACATCTTCCTGAACCTATCCACTACAACATACAAATAGTCATGACCCCTTTTGGTCATTGGTAAACCCCCTACAAAATCCATGGAGATACTTTCCCATGGATGGTATGGAACATGAAGCGGTGAGTATAGCCCTAGTTTTCTATTAATGGTTTACAAGTAGAACACATCACACACCCCTTTACATATTTAGTTACAATTTCTTTCATTTGAGGCCAGTAACAAAACCTCTGCAAATGAGCCATAGTTTTTCCTACCCCAAAATGCCCAGGCACAAGAGAAGTGTGAGATTATCGTATTACATGGACTCATTCACTTGTAGGAATACATAGCTTTCCAAGATGGTAGATTAGTTTTCGCTGTAGACAATAGTTCTCTACCATTGCACCATGGGTTAGCTTCCCCTATACTTCTTTAAAATCTTCATCAATGGCATATTTCTCTACATAGCTATCGTGATATAAATAAGTATTATTCAAAATAATAGAAGCAACAATAGGAGGTCTATAAAGCATATCAACTACCTTGTTACTTGTACCCTTTTTTTACTTGATTACCAAATGAAATTGTTGTAGAAAACTCATCCATCTATCGTGTTGAGATTGTTGCAGTTTGGTATGTGATTGAAGATACTGTAAGGGATGGTGATCTGTATGTATGATTTTTTCCTTCCCTAATAAGTAGTTCTTCCATTTCTTTACGCTTTGGACTAATGCATACAACTCTTTGTCATATGTAGGATAATTAACAACAACTTGGTTAAAAGTTTCAGAGTGGTAATAGATCATCTTATGATATTGCATCAATACTTCACTCATGGCGTATCTGCTAACATTTGTCTCTATCTCAAAAGGTTGTTGAATATTCAATAGTACTAATACTAGTGCGGTATTGATCTTCTCCTTCAAAGTGTCGAAATATTTGTGTTCTTTCCTTCCCATTGAAAACTTTTCTTCACACTGGTTAAGGCATGCAAAGGAGTTGCTATAAAGGATGAGTTTGAAATGAACCTCCTCCAATAATGGACTGCACCTAAGAAGCTTTGGATCTTGGTTACACTTTTTGGCTCAGACCAATTTACAATTACATCAATTTTTGAAGGATCAATTTTTAATTGTCCTCCTCCTACAATATGACCTATGTACACAAGTGCAGTCTTGCCAAATTCACATTTAGACAATTTTACATACAACTTTTCCCATTGAAAAGTATCCAATACTTTCTTTACATGCCTCACATGCTCATCCCAAGTCCCACTAAAAATAAGAATGTTGTCTAAATACACAATCACAAATTCATCTAGGAATAGACTGAATACATCATTCATCACACGCATGAAACTTTCCAGAGCATTACAAAGCCCAAATAACATAACTAACCACTCAAACAATCCTTGTTTGGTTTTAAAGGAAGTTTTCCATGCATCCTATTATGTGACCCTGATTTGATGGTATCCACTATGCAAATCCAACTTAGTGAAATAAACAACATTCTTCAACTGATCAAGTAAATCATCTATACAAGGAAGAGGGTATCGAATTTTCACCATGATTTTATTTAAGGCCTAGTAATCGACACACATTCACCATGTGCCATGTTTCTTTGGCACCATCACGATCAGAGAACCACAAGGAGATGAACTGGGCCTGATGACCCCTTGATCCAATAATCCTTGTACCTGCTTCTTGATCTCTATCATCTCCACAACTGACGTCCTGTACATTCCCACATTAGGAAGAGGAGAATCCTGCTGAATATGTATCTCATGTTGGATTTCCCTCTTAGGAGGTAACCCATATGGTTCTTGAAAAATATCATCATACTTAGAAACAATATCAATTAATTCCTTTTTATGAGAAGGATCACATCCTTGGAAAGCGTCATATGTCCCGACATCTCTCTCTCTTACAACCATGAGTATATATCTCTTATTAGTTTTTATGAGTCTCTTCATTTTCCCTGCACTAACAAGTGTTGTATTTACCCTCATGTTGTGAGTTCTAACAATATATTCCACTCCCCTCTTAGTAAGGTGGTATTTGTTCTCATGACGAAAGAAGACTTCTTTTATATCATAAATATAAGGAATTTCCAACACTATGCCACATATATCAAGTGGTACAACATCCAAATCCACTTCATCAATCAAATTTGAAGAAATAGCAAATTTGACCCCAAATTGTTTGGTGGCATTAAGTTTTTCTTTATCACATACCCAACCAAGAGGATAAGGCTTCGGATGTGGTTTTGTTTCAAGACCCAGATCAAATAATGTATCTATATTACTGTGTTTAGATACAACTCTTATATGACATAATTCATTCCTATTCCGTTCATCATCATGAGATTCATTATTGGAACTTGAACTAGCATGACAAGAATCTTTACCTTGTACTCCAACCGCTGTGATATTTCCTTCATCTCCTGAATCAGAACCAAGATCTTGTTGCACTATAGCAATGGTTTTTGTTATCCCCTTTCCACCAAATTGTTTTAGTTTCTTCTCTGGATGCAGTTTCCAACAATGTTCATCATTGTGACCGCTTTTCTTGCAATGAGTGCAAGATTGATTTCCTCCTTCTCTCATCATTGTGGTGGTCTTCCTGTCCTTCTTTTTAAACTTCTTGAAATTTTTATGTGGGACATTGGAAGGTTTCTTCGTGAGATCTTCTTGAACATGATTTCCCTTGTTCTCAAGGTGAGTGGCTTTCACAAAAACTTCGTCAAGACTAGTGTGGTTAAACAAGATAAAATTATGACAAATATAACTGTGAATTGGGCCAATATATTTCACTAAAGTMTCATAAGAATCCAAAGGAATTTTTAATGCAAGAGATTTCTTCCTAAATTCTTTTGTGAAACTTTGTACAATTTGACCTTTACTTTGCCTTAAAGTTTTCCATTYCATCATTGCTTTATGTAAATACCCTAATGGATAAAATTGCTTCATTATCGCTGATTTAAATTCCAACCATGCGGAAAGAAGATTAACACACTTACTTTTGTCTTGAATATTTCTCTCCCACCATACGAGAGTGGTGCCTTCTAACCGAAGAGAAGTCAATTTCACTTTAACTTCCTCTTCATCAATATGATAAACATGACAATATACTTCAACCTGTCGAATCCAATTATCCATATTTTCAACATTAACATCTCCATTAAACATAGGTAAAGCTACATCAAGCTTTAATATTGGTTTCTTGAAAGAGGCTTTATGGATAGAATGATGAGAATTCTCAGAGGAAGAAGAACTAGAACTTGAAGGTGAATATGGAGGCTCAAGATGATATCCTCTAGCGCCTTGGATTACCGAAACATCATCATCAACACATTCTTCCTTTTTCTTCCCTTTCTTCTTCACCCTCTTCTTGTAATCTCCATACATTCTTTCGACCATTTCTGACATGCGATAAAAGACCATATGAAAGTTTTTCTCTTGTTCATCACGCTTGTATTCTTCTTCCATGTTCTTCCTTCGGGATGCATGACCAACTTCAGGATTGAAAGTCTTAAGAGATCCTTCACCCTGCTTATGCTTGGCCCTAGTAAGCATTCACACTCAACAATTCAAGTCAAGTATGACGACTCTGATATCAACATGATCCAACATATTTTCATCAAGTGACTTATAAATAATTGCATTAAATGAGTATAAATTAAAGTGCACCATTAAAGAAGGAAAAGATCAATAATGAAGAGACATAAGCATCAAATCTGAACAAGAAAAACTTGATAACAGATTTCGTCCTTGGTGGACTACGTATCTGGGTCCTGCTCTCAAATGGGTAGGCTTTTTCATTAACTCAGCAAAAGAATTTGGAAAAATACATAAGTATACCTCATTCTGAAATCAAGCTGCATAAATAATGCTCTTATTAGAAAATAGACAACATCATTGAATTTGTGGCATCGAATTACCCAAAAATGACTGTCTCCATGCCTCGATCCAAATATGGAAAGTCATCATGCCACATCATTGTACAGATCGTACAAACGACCATGTGTCACAATCCTATGGGTCCACGGATCAGTCCGAAAGTGCCAAAATTGGGTGACACGTGGCAGCCTCTGGTGCTGCCACATCACCATGTTGATGTCAGCATGACACATGACACCTTTTTATCCTACCATATGTGTCGTACGGATGCTAACGTCATATGTACGGATGCTGACGTCAACAGTATGGATGTTGAATCATCCCCTGCTGATTGGGCTAGGTTGACCAAACTTTGACTGTGATTATATTTCAATCCGTAACTCTGTTTGACAAGCCGTTTATGCCATTAGAAATCTTGCGACGAGCTCTTCGCGATAATGTCATTTTCACTAAGTTTTGGGAATTTTGAATTTTTTTTCCCTTTCTCTATCTACTGAGGCCATTATGAACATCCTAAGTTGCCTCTGTGAGTTCTGAGTTGTTATTTTCCTGATCTAAATCCTTTTTGGATGATACACCCATATCAAAAAGAGAAAAACCAAATGTAATATGCTTTGTCAAATAAAACAAACACATCGACTATGAAAACTTTTGTAGAGAAAAAATATTGTTGTATGTTCCATTTGGTCAAAATGAAAACATATTAAAACATAACTTCCCTACATGGGAAGCTTCATATAATTCTTATGAGACTACAATACAAACCAATGAACCTAGATTTACATACAATTTGGACCCAACATGGGGTGATTTAGAAAGTGTAGTTCATGAACTAGAAAACCCTGACAATGTTGATGAGACATTAACAAACTGACGTAGACCCCCGACCCTCAGGCCGATATACACGCAGGATCGATCTCCACAACTGTGCTGAGCTGGAACAACTCAGTGGGTTCTCACTGGAACCCAAATGATCCACAGGTCCTTTGTAAACCCCACCTGTGCGAACAAGCACAAGGTGCGAGCTTCACCTCCTCCAATGACCATGATGCTATGTCTTCGAGCCAAGCCAAATAGACACCTTTCACATTTTGCGACTTCGGGGTTTTCAACGCAAAGTGCCCCGATTCGTTGTCCTCATAATTTCTAAAATGCCAAACCCCGAAAATGTCCAACGACTCTTTGGCTCCTCCCTTAAACCTTCTCCATGTGACCCGGTCCTATGACCTGGTGCTATTCCTCCAAATGCTTTCGGGGTTTCGCGATATCGCGAGTTGGGACTCCCTGTCTCACGACTCCTTCACTCTTGAACTCTAGATTTCCGAAATGTCAAAAAGGGATTAATGGCTCTGGCTCCTCCCTTAGCCTCTGTCCACGTGACCACCACTTTGTGACCACGCGCTTAACGTCAAAGCACTACCGGCTTTCACGATTCGGGGAATCGTAATGCAAGCATTCCTCCTTTCCCTTTCGAATCCCCGACCACGAAATGATGAAATCTCTCTGGTGAGAGATCAATGTCCCAGGTCCTTCTGGACTTTTCCTGAAACCTTGACCGCTTTCCACATGTCCTTTTGTGGACGGTCACGATGCTTTTGGGATTTGTTTTCGAGTCCTCTCCTTTGCTTCTATGAGGGTTAAACCTCATTCTCCTCTTTCCGGATCCAATGGCTATCGGTCCTTTATGCGAGATCTGACGGTCATGATATGATCTTCTGTGCACCTCCTAGGGACTAAATCCCATGCATGTATCCTTGATCCAACGACTCTCGGCCCATTGCACTCCAGATCAAATGGCTGGCGTGATTTTGTGATTTCAGCGATTGCAAGTATGGGGTGTAGCCTCCTCTGCTCCTCCAACCCCCAATTCCTAAATGTGTTGATATCCAAGGGTTTAAACCCCCTGCACCTTCGCCTAATCCAACGGTTGTCGAGTATTGGTGTTAGATTTGATGATTCATATCTATCCTCCTTGCGCTCTCTCCTCCTGTGTGCCTGGATGTTGATTCAAAGGTCCAGATATTTCCTCCCAGTGCCGATCCAACGGTAGTTGTGCTCCTCCTCTTGAGCTTGCGCTTCTTCCCTTCCCTTGGAAGAAATTCGACACTCGAGGGTCTTGGCCTTCGATGCTTCCCTTGCGAGCTCGGTTCCTTTGGGTCTCGTTTGTGTTATATAAACGCTTCCCCTCCTGAGCTTAGTCAACTGTGAAACCTCAAAGGGTTTCTCAACCTTCTTCTCACTCTGTTTTTACTTGGTGCACTAAGGCACTATCCTTCCTGAGATTTGTTTACCTGAGCCTCTAGGGGACTCGCCCTTCTGTGTCCTCAAAGGGAAATCTGGTGTCCTCCTGATGACCTTCTGCTCAATCCCTCCTTTTTGAGCTTAATAGAGTATTTAGTAACTCTGTGAGTGTCTCTCCTTGACACTCCTCTTCCCAACAGAACTCCAAAAGAGTCCTTATGTGCACTCTATGCAACTGCTCAATGTCCTCCTGGAAGAGCCTCCATAGAATCCTCAATGATTTTGTTTTCTCTCTGAACTCAAAATAGAATTCTTCTGTGCACTCTATGCACTTGCTCAATGCCCTCTTGGCAGAGATTCACAGAACTTCAAACATTATGTCTTCTCTCTGTGCCCTCCTCTGCACAGTTCGACCTCCAAGGTGTTCAACAACCTTGAGGTTTCTCCCTGATTCAGTGACTCCAGTTGGTGCATCCTTCTGGCACGTCTCTGTCTGAACTCCACAGAATTCAAAAGTGCACTGACTTACAGAACCCGTATTATTCTGTCATGCAACCTCTTGCATGAAGCCTAAAAGAACCCAAAATTGAAATCAAAGAACTCACAGATAGGAAAATCTATCTATCTCCTGCAGATGGAACTTAACATACATCTACAACATGAATGAACACACAAAATTCATAAAAGACACATAAACACATAGAAAACACATATGCAGGAAAAACTGCTTTGTATTAACATCAATGTCTAATTACAATGTGTTCGAGCTCGGACTCCAACAGAGACTCGGCTCCCTCTCTTTTCTCTATTCTCTCTCTTCTTCTTTTCCTTTTTTAAAAACAAAAAGAAGATCTTTTTGCAAAAGGGGGATCCTCGAGCGCTTCCCTCCATCCTCTCCAACTCTCATTACTTACAATGAATTACATTGAATGGGCCATATAATCTGAATCGGATCTAGATCCCCATTGACCTGTCAACCATTAAGGAGAAACCAACTACAACATGCTCAGAGGCATGGCTTCAGCTCTACCAGCCTTACAAACATTTAATACATTAAATTCAAATTTGAAATTTGAAAGTGAGAGGGTTGCGCCTCTCCTCTCCATTGAATGCGTGTTGGGTGCATTGGCTAGCTGGCGCTTGATGATGTGTAGTGATGCTCTTGCATCATACTCCTTAGCTGCAAAAATCATGAGCTCTTTCTCATGAGCTTCCCAGCACCGTTGTTGAAATCCACCTGGATCCCAAACAGTTTTTTGGAGTTGTCCATCTGCTCCACTGCTTCACTTCTACTGCTGCATCTGCTGCCCTGCTACTATGGTAGGTTCTCCTCTACTCAGCTCCTCCTCACTGGCAGTTTTTGCTCCTGACCTCAACATCAGCCTTCTAATCTTCTCAATCTCCTTGTCCAGCTGCTCCCATGGCTGGATTTCCTTTCTCAGCCTTCTCCACTGCACTTCTTCTTTCTCCTTAGTGGGAAGATCTGCTCGATCTCCCATGTTGTCTTTACCTTCTCTTGTGGCATTGAGTTGCCACTCTGTTGCAGACTCCAATTCTACAATCCTATCACTGAGCTTCTACTCATCTTCCTTCTCTAACAACTTTGCTTCTGCCAGTTCTCCTGCTGGTGCATCTCCAGCTTCCTCCAGCTTCTCCTCAGACTGGAATTTTGATTCATCTTCTGTTGCATGCCTCGACACTGCAATTATCATCTATTCATCTCCCTGGCTAAAATGTTTGAGTAATTTCTTCGAATTCTCTTCTCTCGAAATCTCCACAACTGTCTTCTCATGGCATTCATCTATTGGTTCTGGATGGTTTAACCAATCCTCCAGCATTTCTAACTCCTTCTCCCATGGAGTGAGAATCTCAACTGTGTGCTTCTATTCTTTTCCTTGGGCAGCTTCTCATATCTGCTCCTTCATCATGACAGTCTCTGATGGCTGTCGTTCTTTTTTCGTACCTGCATCACAGACACAGTTAACTTTAAAATCATTTGTCCCTATGGCCTCCTTCTCAGGTTCTTGTTGCACTATACCCTCATCCGCAACGCTTTTATTAGCCTCTACTGGACTATTTGGCAAGAATAATCGAATTCCCCCAATCATCATAATACTTTTCTGACCTTCTTTCTCTGTCAGCTCCTCTTGCTGATATGAAATTACCTCTGAGTTCATCTTCTCTCCCTTGCCCACTTGGCAGTATGGGATTTTTCTGCTTCCCACCTGGCAGTCTATGAGATCAATCGATCCCATCTCCATCAACACTTCTTGCTAACATGAACTCACTTATGAGCTCTCGAGACTTTCAGATAGTCTCATCTCCTTTTCCCTGTCCACTTGGAAAATTGGGAATTTTCTACTACCCACTTGGCAGTCTCTGAGATCCTCCAGCGATCTCATCTCATCCTTATCGTCACTGAGATTTCTCCCAGTCTCTGGTTCACGAGTGTGAACCAATCATTCTCTATCACTGAGGCTTCTAACATGCCTCAACCATTATTTCAGCAGTCTCCACTGCCTTCAGGCCAATAAATACTGAACTGGCCACCTTACCCTTCTCTTTATGGGCCATTCATATACCCAATGCGGCTTTGCATCCTGCTGCATCTACAGTGCAAGCTCTTCCATTCTCACCCTTATCTCCGCGATCTCTTCATCCATCTCATCTTTTCTCTGTTGCTGGTGGTTCTTCTTTCCACCGCGTCCATGGCCTTCAATAGACATCTTCTTGTTCCTATCTCCCCTCCTAGCAAACTTGTTGTTGTCACTCTGCAATTGTGAGTGCTTCCAGCCTTTCCTATAGTCCTCCTGACTGTCTATTAACTGTTGCACACCTTGCAACAATCATCATAGAGCTTAAACACTATGTCTTCCTTTTCCTTTGGCTCCCTCTGCCTGCAATATATAGACAAAATCAAACTCTGATACCACTTTAACGCAGACCCCTAACCCTGAGGCCGAGATCTACGCAGGATCGATCTCCACAAATGTGCTCAGTTGAAATAGATCAGTGGGTTCTCGCTGGAACCCAAACGATCCACAGGTCCTTCGGAAACCCCACCTATGTGAACAAGCACAAGGTGCGAGCTTCACCTCCTCCAGCAACCACGGTGCTATGTCCTCGAGCCAAGCCAAATAAGCACCTTTCACATTTCGTGACTTCGGGGTTTTCAACGCAAAGTTCCCCGGTTCCTTGTCCTCAGAATTTTCGAAATGTCGAACCCTGAAAGTGTCTAACGGATCCTTGGATCCTCCCTTAAACCTTCTCCATGTGACCTGGTCCTATGACCCAGTGCTATTCCTCTGAATGCTTTCGGGGTTTCGCGATATCGTGAGTCAGGACTCCCTATCTCATGACTCCTTCACTCTTGAACTCTCGGTTGTCAAAATGTTGGAAGGGGCTTAACTGATCTAGCTCCTCCTTTAGCCTCTATCCATGTAACCACCACTCTGTGACCACATGCTTAACGTCAAAGCGCTACCAGCTTTCGCGATTCAGGAAATAGTGATGCAAGCGTTCCTCCTTTCCCTTTCAAATCCTAGGTCCACGAAATGTTGAAATCTCTCTGTTGAGAGATCAACGGCCCAGATCCTTCTGGAACCGACTACCATGATCTAACTATATCAACGGCTTGAAATGTTTCAGGCCTTTTCCTAAAACCTTGACCTCTTGCCACGTGTCCTCCTGTGGACGGTCACGATGCTTTCGGGATTTTTTTTCAAGTCCTCTCCTTTGTTTCTACGAGGGTTAGACCTTGTTCTCCTCTTTTCGAATCTGATGGCTATCGGTCCTTTACGCGAGATCTGACAGTCATGATCTGATCTTCTGTGCACCTCCTAGGGACTAAATCACGTGCATGTATCCTTGATCCAACGACTCTTGGCCCACTGTGCTCCATATCCAACGGCTGGCATGATTTCAATGATTGCAAGTATGGGGTGCATCCTCCTCTGCTCCTCTAACCCATGATTCCCAAATGTGTGGATATCCAAGGGTTTAAACCCCTTGCGCCTTAGCCTAATCCAATGGTTGTCGGGTATTGGCGTTAGATCTGACAATTCAGATCTATCTTCCTTGCGCTCTCTCCTCCTGTGTGCCTGGACGTAGATTCAATGGTCTAGATAATTCCTCCCAGTGTTGATCCAACGACAGTTGTGCTCCTCCTCCTGAGCTTGCGCTTCTTCCCTTCCCTTGGAATAAATTTGACGCCTGAAGGTCTCAGCCTTCAATGCTTCCCATGCAAGCCCGGTTCCTTTGGGTCTCGTCTGCATTATAGAAACGCTTCCCCTCCTAAGCTTAGTCAACTGTGAAACATCAAAGGGTTTCTCGACCTTCTTCTCACTCTGTTTTTACTCAGTGCGCTAAGGCACTATCCTTCATGAGCTTTGTTTACCCGAGCCTCTAGGGGACTTGCCCTTCTGTGTCCTCAAAGGGAAATATGGTGTCCTCCTCACAACCTTTTTCTCAAGCCCTCCTTGCTGAGCTTAACAGAGTATTCAGTAACTTTGTGAGTGTCTCTCCTTGACACTCCTCTTCCCAACAGAACTCAAAAAGAGTCCTTCTGTGCACTCTATGAACTGCTCAATGCCCTCCTGGAAGAGCCTCCATAGAATTCTTAGTGATTCTGTTTTCTCTCTGAACTTGAAATAGAATTCTTATGTGCACTCTATGTACTTTCTCAATGCCCTCTTGGCAGAGATTCACAGAACTTCAGACATTTTGTCTTCTCTCTATTCCCTCCTCTGCACAGTTCGACCTCCAAGGTGTTCAAGAAACTTGAGGTTTCTCCCTGAGTCAGTGACTCTAGCTGGTGCATCCTTATGGCACGTCTCTGTCTGAACTCCATAGAATTCAGAAGTGCACTCCTTGCACTAGCTTACAGAACCCACAGTATTATGTCATGCAACCTCTTGCATGAAGCCTCAAAGAACCCAAACCTGAAATTAAAGAACTCACAGATAGGAAAATCTATCTATCTCCTGTAGATGGAACTTAACATACATCTACATCATGAATGAACACACAACATTCATAAAAGACACATAAACACATAGAAAACACATATGCAAGAAAAACTGCTTTGTATTAACATCAATGTCTAATTACAATGTGTTCGAGCTCAGACTCCAATAGAGTCTCGACTCCCTCTCTTTTCTCTATTCTCTCTCTTCTTCTCTACCTTTTTTAAAAACAAAAAAAAAATATTTTTACAAAAGGGGGCTCCTTGAGTGCTTCCCTCCATCCTCACCAACTCTCATTAATTACAATGGATTACATTGAATGAGTCATCTAATCTGAATCGGATCTAGATCTCCATCGACCTGTCAGCCATTAAGGAGAAACCAACTACAACATGCTCAAAGGCACGACTTTGGCTCTACCAGCCTTACAAACTTTTAATACATTAAATTCAAATTTCAAATTTGAAAGTGAGAGGGTTGCGCCTCTCCTCTCCATTGAACGCGTGTTGGGTGCGCTGGCTGGCTGGTGCTTGATGACGTGTAGTGATGCTCCTACATCACAAACCATAAAACAACTAGAACTCTTTGTGATTCCTATGACTTGCAAGAAAATTTTCCTTGTCCTTGAGCAACCACCATTGAAAAACGTATCAATCTTGGCTTTAAAGTAAAAACACATCCTTTCTTTATCAAAAATAACGAATACTACAGAATTAGATGACTGTTGAATCAAGAACAACAAGCAATCCTAAAGAACATTGCAATGAAAAAATGCTTAAACATGCACACTCCAATGCACTTGTTCCTTACAGGCAGGGCAGGAACAAGTAATACATTCACAACAAAAGCACTATTCCAAATGCTTATATGAATCTATGATTCAAACAATTCAACTAACCCTATGAAACCAAAGAGACTAATAGTTTCATGTACAAGAAAAAATGCATATAATGTAGGTGGAACAACATTCCACTTTGCATTTTTAATGCCTTTTAACAAGTCACATTTTCTTCCACTCAACAAGGAAATGTTAGATACCTTGTCTAAGCTTTATGATGAACTACAACTTGTCTTCATGGATGAGGAATATTTGATTGGAGATAGCTTCTTATATTCCATTGACAATCAACTGATAAACATAAACCATGTGCACACCAAATACTTTGCAGACATTGACATGATATTCTGTGGGGATCTTTACCAGGCACAACCCATCCAAGATTCTTTGATATTTGAAAAACCTATGGTCAATATGAAAACAATGACGCATGACTTTTGGGAAGACAATATAAAATGCTTTGAATTACATACTACAATGCGCCATCCAAATGAAACATTTATTGCAATTCTGAATAGAATGTGAACAAACAACCAAACATGTGATGACTTAACATATATCAATTCAAGGTGCATGTGCCCTGCACCAATAGACCCAACCTTCCCTTACATGTTCTACAAAAACAGGGATGTTTCAATGCATAACAGGTACATGCTATCGCTAATGCCTGGCGATGATATCATCATCAATTCAATTGAATTTGAAGAAGAAAACCATGGCAATGTACCATGTCATCAACATACAACCATTTTTCCTTTGCAACTTGTCCTGAAATTAGACACGCTAGTTGAAATATTTTCTTGCAACTATGATTCATAGGATGGCTTGGTGAATGGTGCATATGGAATACTCAAAGATTATACCAAAACATAAAAAGTTGATTTCCTCTAGATTAAGTTCCATGCCCCGCATATTGGCCACCGACAAGCAAGCAAGTTATCTTATCTATATAATTCAAACACTTTACACATTTGGACACCTATCTTACGAATATCAAAACTAGTATCGACATTGGCAAAGATAGGTCAACTAAAGATTCAAAAACAATTTCCAATTAAACTTGCATGTGCATGTATAATCCACAGATCACAAGGGCTGACACTTGATAGTGTTGTGTTTGGCCTTGCTAGAATACAAATACATGGACTTGTATACACAACTCTGTGCCATGTCAGAAGCATAGACTCATTGTATTTGCTAAGCGCTCTTACAAGAGATAACTTTAAAGTCAAACATAAAGTTGATATTGAGATGCAATTCCTTAGGACTAGCGCAAAATGGAATCTACAATATGATTACCAATCCATACAAACAAACTCATTTGTATCAATTCTCTCACTTAACACGTGTAACCTACATGCACATATGAATGATATACTCAATGACTATGACACAATGCAATTCAATATTCTGTGCTTGCAGGAAACATACATAACATTATGCATGCAAAAAAGGCAATTTCCAAATCACAATGGCATATCAAGTTACATTACACATGGAGTGATGATATTAGTGAAAAAACATGTAACAATTTTGGAGCATATGCATTTCGAAGAAAACAATGTTGAGATGGTGCTGACAAGAGTAATATTCCATGAATCAGAAATTGCAATATTGAATCTCTATGCTGCTCTACATGCAACATTTCCAAATATATTGGATGTTGTTTCAAATGCATTACATCATTTACATCTTAACAGAACCAGTATCATTCTAGGAGACTTCAACATTGACATGCTATAAAATAGTGCCAGAAAAAAAGAATTGGAAAACTACATGTGCAATTACAACCTTTGATTTCTTTTGGATAAGATACACCATGTACAAAACACACTTATTGACCATGTATGGTCAAATGTGCCCATTTCACAATACAACCTCTTTATCTTAGACACATACTGTCTGATCACGATACAATTTGTATTGTACTTAAATTATGAAATATACATCAAGCATATTACAAAATCATATTTCCATGTCTCAAAGTATATCTTCCTAACTTGTTGCACATAACCAAATTATTCAACTAGAATCATCCAACTTCTTAGTTTTTTCTGGTTTGTAATAGATTTTGGACAGAAAGAATTCTATATAGACACAGACATGGATCAATAAAAACAAAGGTACATGCTTCTAACACTATCTGTTAATCTATTCCTTTGATTCTAGTTTACTATATGTAAATATTCTTTCTTTTTCCTTACATACTGTTAGCAACATTTCTTGTAAAGGGGGAAAAATGTGAAGAGGTGGGTAAAAACCCACTTACCCTAAGTTGGGGGCATGAATGCGCCTGTGGTTAATAAGCGAGAAAATATGAGTGACGAGGATCTATGTGCCCAGATCTACGGTCAGGAGTGGATTCTGGAGCCCCCCCGCCATTCTACCTTTAAGTGGAGGGGGGGGGGTCCAGAATCGGGCGCGCACCTCCCCAACGACCGTGATCAGAGTGCCCAGATCGATGGTTGAGGCTTCATTCTGGACCCCCCTTGCCTTTCTGTCTTTAATCGGGGGGGGGGGGTCCGGAATGATGTGATATTAATGTGGGGCCCCCTTTCTAATGTGTCACCTTATGTACCGTCCTTCCCCCCTGTTAACATGGCGAATCCTCCTTGCGTCTGCCCCCACTTCTTCCAAATCACTTACCGCCTCCCTCTTCCCCTGTCACCTGTCCACTCACACTCATGGTATGTGTCTCTCCCCCCCAGTCACCTCCACCTCATCACTGTTCACCATTCACTTGTACCCCTACGCTCCATGTTGCTCCCGCTTGTGTCCTGTCCATACCCCATGGAATTCCTCATCCGATGTCACAACTCCTGTTGATTCGCCATCACCCCCGTCATACCCTCATCCATGTCTTCCATAGGGGTCCTCATGCAATAGTCCAATGAAGCATCATTCAAAGGAGCACTCTTCAGCTGATCTAGGTGGCACCATTAGGAGACCACTACATCCCAGAAGACAGAGTTGACCGAGGTCGTCGCCAGTCCCAAGGAAGCAATTATTGAGGCAGTTGGTGTTGGTTAGATATCATATCCGCCATAAATGGAAAGTACGATGACGAATTAAATGAACGTCGGTTCATCCACTGGACTGTCAGGAGTTCGATTGCGTCTGTCATAGGTGTACGATCATTCAAAGACTGTAGGTGCAGATTGTCAGTGGACATGCAGATGCAATGTTTTTAATACAGTGTCTCAGTTTTGCTATTGTGTTTTTCTTTGAGTATATGTGGGCAATTTTGCCATTTTTTTTAATCTATCGATGGTAGAGCGAATCTCCCGATTGTAAAGTTCTAGTAGATGTCTCTAGTTCTCTGGTTATGCATCTGTATGTAAGATTTCTTGTTTAATGAAAGACAATTTTCTTACCCCATCTAGTTTTCATCTCATACTGAAGGAGTTCATGATTGACTGATTCACATGAATTATTGCAATTATGTTATGATAAAGGATTTATTGTTGTATTGTTGTATTCTCCGGTTTTCTTCATTTGAATGTAAGAAGATCTTGCGTTTAGATGTTTTCTTCTACAGTCTGTTAGAAACCTGATGTTTATGATAGACCTTTTCATTTTTCTCATACAAGTCTTCCTCCTATTCACCTTTACTACAACTCACTGTCTGAAGTTTGACTAAAACCTCACTTGCCCATGCATACTTGGCCTAGATTCGGAGTTAGAACAATATTGTTTTGAGTTAACTTCCATTCGATCACCCCTTTTATAAACAAATCGTGACATAAATTGATGGGCGTTGGGCTCTGCTCCTGCTGCAATCCAGGAGTGACTTCCATCACCAACATTTATGCTGCCATTTCCCTGGGATTGAACAACATTGAGCTTATGATTCTGAAGGTGCATCAGGCATCAAAGCCCTTGAATATTGCTACTGTGCACCTGGCGACTCCATTGTGATGACTCCACTGCGGTGAACTTGTTGTGATTAGTTGTGGCTTCCAGCGGAAGACACATGCAGTCCCATCCTCAGTTGCCTCTAGCCATGCCTGAAGTGGATCTGGAGGTGATCATCAGAAAAGGGAAGGCCTCTCAAGGGGAAAGCTTCACCACTGAACCAGGTAATTCACCACCTCCTTCCGTAAAAAATCCATTTTGTTATTCTCAGCTTCCTAGCAAACCTATTTCTGAGGTTTCCTGTTTTCTGAATTTCGAGAGTGTTCCTGCTGAGTTTTCCTTTCCTAGTCTAGCATTAGAAGGAGAAATCATTGTCACTCCCCTCTCCCCCGAAGTTGTACCTTGGCGCAGACCCTAGACCTCAGAAGATTTCACCACCTCTCCTCTTGTTACTATTACTGCACAGAGAGGAGCATCTGCCCATTCAGGTCCCTTAGCCCTCTCTTTGTATTCCCCATTGTTTCCCTTTCCTCTAGGAAGCTCATTTCCGGTATCCCCTGTTCACACCCCTTCTCCTCCGAGTTCTCCTCCACTTAATATTCCCATGGTAGGAGTAAATCCCCCTATGACCATAATGGAGGCTATTATAGCCGCTAGGTATGCTCCCCTTATGTTACCTCAGCCTCTCAATGCCCTCCTAGCATATGGTTACCTCAAGCAGATGCCCAAGTTTACAGGCGAGGGGGACATAACTGCAGAAGAACACCTAGAAGCCTTTTATAGTTTTACAGATGATAATGTAATCATGCATGCAGACGTATGGATGAGGATTTTTTTCCATAGTCTTCAGGGCGAGGCTAGAAAATGTTTTAAGGCCCTGCCTCCTGGATCTATTGATGGGATCAAAGCTTTGGATAATGCCTTTTTGAGACAGTGGGGAGATAAAAAAGACTTCATGTATTACATGACAGAGTTTGGGTCTTTGAAGAGAAAAGGAGAGTCTGTCTCTGACTTCTCCAAGAGATTCAATAAAATGTACAATAAAATCCCTGCTAAGATAAAACCCTCTGAATCCTCTGCAAAGATCACTTATGCTAGCACCTTTGATCCTGATTTTTGCCTCTTGTTGAGGGAAAGAAGAGCCACTACTCTGGCCCACATGCAGGATGCAACTGTGGAGGTAGAATCTAACATATCAGCTATTGACTGACTCAAGAACACTGCTGATAGAAGCCTCCCCATCTAGTTCCTCTCCCCTGCCCCTTCAGACATATGAGACAACTAGATTGCTAAAATCACTTTCTGCCAGAATGGAAAGGTGGGAGTTAGAAGGGAAGCCCATGTACAAAAATCCCCAGAATGCTAATAGTAGAGGCTTCAGGAGACCTAATAACAATGTGCCTCAGGATTTCCCAAGGGAACAAAGGGGGAAAGACAGAGAAGATCAAAGGATTCAAATCCCCCTCTAAATTAACCTAGTTGCTCATGAAGAAGGAGAGGGGATAGATGAGCTTGACCCTGAAATTCATTGTATTGAAGAAACTTCCCCTTTTCCCCATTTGACTCAGTCTGCATATGAAGAATACCTTATGAACATTCAAATCAATGAGTTAGGTAAAGGAGAAAAGGCCGAAAACACCTCTAGCAGATACCCTCTCAAGTCAAAGAAGAAAGAAAGAAACTTTGACGGCCAAGATCAACCCCTCATAGCAGAAAGGCCTACTAAATCTGCAGCAACCACTACTAAAGAAAAGAAAACTCAAAATTCTTCACCAACAGTCAAAGAACCTGTGTCTGAGGTAAGGGAAGCTCCTAAGCCTATTTCCTCCTTTAATTTTGAGAATGAAATTCAAAAGATCATAATTCTCGTCCCCCTCTCAGAGCTAGTTAAAAATGAAGACTTCAAAATGTCCCTCTCCAGACTGCTACAATCTGAGTCCCCCTAACCTTCCTCTGACTCAGTGAACCTTCAATATGAAAATCCGACAGTCATCCTAGGTCCCATGATGGAAGCCAGAGATGAGTCATCCCATCCCTTCTACACCTCCCTAAACATACATGATAAAGTGTTGCATAATTGCCTCATGGATTCAGGAGTTTCCCACAACCTTATGCCCAAAATAGTCATGGAAGAGTTGGGACTGGGAGTGACAAAGTCTTATCATGATTTGTACTCTTTTGATTCAAGGAGGGTGCAATGTCTTGGAGTCATAAAAGACTTGGTGGTCTCTTTATTCCAGCTGCCAATGAAGAGTGTGGTCATGGACATTGTGGTAGCTGATGTTCCCCCCAAGTTTGGCATGTTGTTGTCTAGGTCTTGGATTAAAAGACTTG
>JZKD02S1674005.1:323813-359605 GCA_000966675.3 Picea glauca
AGACTTGCTAGAGTCTCCAAGCTCCTGTTCAAGCTAGGTCCTTCACACAATTCTTTCAACAATTCTCCAATGAATCTTGCTTAACCTTTTCCATGAGAATTCCATCAATATATAGGAGAGAATGAGATGGTTACTTGGATAAGAATGATCCCACAATATCAGGGAATCTAGTACAAGGATAACCATTCAAATGCCAACCCATTCTTCTAGAATATTCCCTTCTAGAACCATCGAGAATTCATCTTTTTCCAATCTTTAGAGAAGGTTCACACCCTAGCTATGTAACACAGTGCGAGAAGTTCGCACCTTGGCTTAAGGAATCCTGCGAGAATGGGTCATTATCGCACCCTAGTATATTAGTAGCCTGCGAAATCTATTCAAAAGTATGTTTTCTGGGAAGAGATGAATGTCTATTTTCTCAGGAGAAAGTTCTTATGAGGAGCCTGAGTGCACCATCATCAATACACCATCATGATGACCAAAATCATGGGTAACAAAGGGGACTAGTCCCTTTAGAAAGATTGTTCGATGGGAATGATGTGGCAGTAAAAGGTAATGTTTCGGGAGAAGATACTTATTTATCTGAGTGCAACATTGGCACAGAAGAAGAGCCTAAGTTCACTAAGTTTTCAAGCAGCCTGACCAATGAACAGAGGATGAAATATAATGAGTTATTAAAGGAATTCATTGATGTGTTTTCATGGGCCTATGAAGACCTCAAGACATATGACACATCTGTCATTCAACACAAGATCCCACTGAAGGAAGAAGCCAAACCATTTAGGCAAAAGCTAAGGCAAATAAATCCTGTGTTGCTGCCTGTCATGGAAAGAGAGGTGAAAAAGTTGCTAGATACTCGAATCAGTGTTCCCTTGAGATACTCCGAATGGGTGGCCAATTTGGTCCCAGTGAGGAAGAAAAGTAGAGAAATCAAACTCTGTTTTGATTTTAGGAACCTGAACAGGAGCTCAAGGAAAGATAATTATCCCCTGCCCAACATGGAGCACATATTGCAGCAGGTAACTGGTGCATCTAGGATATTCATGATTGATGGTTTCTCTGGTTATAACCAGATATCAGTCATGCCCGAGGATAGAGAAAAAACGACCTTCACCACTCCTTGGGGCACATTCATGTATGCCAAAATGTCTTTTGGATTGATGAATGTAGGAGCAACATTTAAACGAGCCATGGATATAGCCTTCATTGAGGAGAAAGATCAGTTTGTGGTGATCTATCTGGATGACATAACAGTCTTCTCCAGGTCTGACAAAGAGCACTGTTGTCATCTGAGAAAAGTTTTTTTAAAGTGTCGGAGGTTTGGCCTATCCTTAAACCCCAAAAAATCTTTGTTTGCTATGAAGGAGGGGAAACTGTTAGGTCATATAGTATCAGCAGAAGGAGTAAGAATTGATCCCAGCAGGGTAGAAGCAATTCAGATCCTGTCACTTCCCTAGTCTAGAAAGGAAGTTCAGGCTTTTTTAGGGAAGATTAACTTTCTGAGGAGGTTTGTCTCAAATTTCGCTAAGATGGTGAAACACATCACAACCATTCTCAAGAAATAAAATGGAGTTAAATGGACTATTGAACCGAGGGAATCTTTTATCCAAATAAATAAGGCATTGACTGAGGCACTTGTGTTGATCAGTCCTGATTATTCCAAGGATTTCTTGATTTTTTCTTTTGCTTCTTTTGATACAGTAGTAGAAGTCTTGTTGCAGAAAAATGAGGAAGGGCGAGAACAACCCATTTCGTTCTTTAGCAAGGCATTGAGAGATATAGAGGTCCGGTACAAGATCATGGAGAAGCAGGCCTATGCCTTGGTGAAATCTCTCAAAGATTTCAGAGTCTATGTATTGCACTCAAGGGTCACTGCATACGTTCCTTCAGCCTTTGTGAAGGACATTCTTATACAACTTGACATGGATGGGAGAAGAGGCAAATGGATTGCCAAGATCCTGGAGTTTGATCTAGAGATTAATCCGACCAAATTGATAAAGGGGTAGGGTTTAGCCAAGCTGCTGGCTGAATCCAATTGCGAAGCCTTGGGGATTAGTGTCATCAATGCCTGTTCAGAAAGTTAGCAAGATGAGTCATCCAACAAGAGTTCTCAGGGTGACTTATCACTAGAAGAATGCACCTGGTACATAGATATTTTGTATTTTCTGCAAGAATTGAGGCCTCTTGATGGAATGGGAAAGAGCAAGGCAAGATATTTAAAGCTCAAGGCGGTCAGATGTTGCCTCATTGACTAAAATTTATACTGGAAGACCCTCTAGGGATATTTTTAAAGTGCTTGAATCCACAAGAAGCCCAAGAAGTTATGCTTGATTTCCATAGTGGCCTTTGTGGGGGTCATCATTTCTGGAAGACCACGACTCACAAAATCCTCAGGGTTGGGTATTACTGGCCCACTTTGTTCACTGATGTCTGTAGAGGAATCAGAGCTTGCATAAAGTGCCAAAATTTTTCAGGAAAGCAGCAGCTCAAATCTCTGCCACTAAAGCCTGTAGTAGTTTCGACACCCTTTCAGCAGTGGGGATTGGACTTCATTGGAGAAATTCATCCTCCCTCAATCGACCAACACAGACGGATCCTGACTGCGACAGACTATTTCACCAAGTGGATAGAAGCTTCCCCCACCAGGAGTACTTCTCACAAAGTAATTATCGGCTTCCTGGAGGACATCATAGCCAGATTTGGCTGCCCTAGCAAAATTGTCACCGATAATGCTGCCTCTTTCAGGTCTGGGCCTCTGGTTAAGTTCTGTGAACAGTTTGAGATTTCATTAGTTCACTCCACTCCCTATTATCCTCAAGGAAATGGACTGGTGGAGTCTTCTAATAAAGGCATGATTAATCTCATTAAAAGATTATTGGAAGACAATAAAAGGGCCTGGGATTCAAAACTCAAATTCACTCTATGGGATGATCGAGTGACCACAAAGAGGTTCCTGAACACCTCACCTTTCCAACTTGTTTATGGGACAGAGGTTGTTTTTCCTACTCAACTCGCTTTATCTATGGCGAAATTCTTTTAGGACCTTGAAGGAGAATTAGAACATATGGTTAGGAGAATTCATCAAATGGTGGAAGTGCAACAGATCAGGGAAAAGGTAATGAACAAGGCCTACAGTCATCAGCAGAAGATCAAGTGAGCCTTTGATAGGAAGAGAAGGAAGAAGGATTTTGAGCTGGGTGATCTAGTGCTCAAGTGGGATGCATCCAGGCAGGATAGAGGCAAACACAATAAGTTTGATGCCCTCTAGATTGGTCCTTTCAGAATCTCTGAAGTATTCTTAAACAAAACTTACAGGTTGTAGGATTTGGAAGGCAAAAAAGTTTTTAATGGCCCAGTTAATGGGCATTTGTTGAAAAAATGTTTTTTCTGAGCCGGAGACGGCTCCTCTATTTTTGTAAATATTGTTTTCTGTTTTTAGCTTAATAAATGACTCCATAGCCCAACAGCAGGGCACTGAAGCTGTGGAATGGGTTCTTAGAGCATCACAGGGACGACTCTATCCCCCATGGAGCCTAATGTTAGCAACATTTCTTGTAAAGGGGGAAAAATGTGAAGAGGCAGGTAAAAACCCACTTACCCTAAGTTCGGGGCACGAATGCGCCTATGGTTAAGCAACGAGCAGATCTGAGTGGCGAGGATCTACGTGCCCAGATATACCGTCGGGAGTGGATTCCAAAGCCCCCTCCCCATTCTACCTTTAAGCGGAGGGGGGGGTCCGGAATTGGGTGCGCACCTCCCCAATGGCCGCGATCAGAGTGACCAGATCGACGGCTGAGGCTTCATTCCAGACCCCCCTTTCCTTTCTGGCTTTAATTAGGGGGGGGTCCAAAATGATGTGATATTAATGTGGGGCCCCCTTTCTGACATGTCACCTTCTGTACCATCCTTCCCCCTTGTTAACGTGGCAACTCCTCCTTGCGTCTTCCCCCACTTCTTCCAAATCACTTACTGCCTCCCTCTTCCCCTGTCACCTGTCCACTCACCCTCATGGTATGTGTCTCTCCCCCCCAGTCACCTCCACCTCAACATCGTTCACCATTCACTTGTACCCCTGCACTCTATGTTTCTCCCGCCTGTGTCCTATCCATGCCCCATGGAATTCCTCATCCGATGTCACAACTCCCATTTATTCTCCATCACCCCCATCATACCGTCATCCATGTCTACCATAGGGGTCCCCACGCAGCAGTCCAATGAAGCATCATCCAAAGGAGGACTGTTCAGCTGATCTAGGTGGCACCATTAGGAGATCGCCACGTCCCATAAGACAGAGTTGACCGAGGTCGTCCCCAGTCCCAAGGAAGCAGTTATTGAGGCAATTGGTGGTGGTTAGATATCGTCTCCGCCATAAATGGAAAGTTTGACAACGAATTAAAAGCACGTCGGTTCATCCACTAGACTGTCAGGAGTTCGATTGCGTTTTTCATAGGTGCACGATCGTTCAGAGACTGCAGGTGCAGATTGTCAATGGACATGCAGATGCAATGTTTTTAATACAGTGTCTCGGTTTCACTGTTGTGTTTTTCTTTGAGTATATGTAGGAAATTTTGCCATTTTTTTTAATCTATCGATGGTAGAGCGAAGCTCCCGATTGTAAAGTTAAAGTAGACATCTCTAGTTCTCTGGTTATGCATCTGTATGTAAGATTTCTTGTTTAATGACAAACAATTTTCTTACCCCATCTAGTTTTCATCTCATACTGAGGGAGTTCATGATTGACTGATTCACATGAATTACTGCAATTATGTTATGATAAAGGATTTATTGTTGCATTGTTGTATTCTCTGGTTTTCTATGTTTGAATGTAAGAAGATCTTGCGTTTAGATGTTTTCTCCCACAGTCTGTTAGAAACTTGATGTTTACGACAGACCTTTGCATTTCTCTCATACAAGTATTCCTCCTGTTCACCCTTACTACAACTCACTGTCTGAAGTTTGACTAAGACCTCGCTTTCCCATGCATACTTGGCCTAGTTTCGGAGTTAGAACAATATTGTTTTGAGTTAACTTCCATTCGATCACCCCTTTTATAAACAAATCTTGACATAAACTGATGGGCATCGGGCTCTGCTCCTGCTGTAATCTAGGAGTGACTTCCATCGCTAACATACATTCATGTTCATTGTATTTTGTACTTTCCTTCATTGAAAGAAATAAAATAACTGGACAAGACAAAGAACTCTTAACCAAAAATTTAGAAGAAGACATATGAAGGTGCATGATTCTAGCCATATTCCATATTCCATATTCCATTGCTTTGTATTTGATTTATTCTATGTACATTTATTCTACTGACTTGCAACTCATTTTTGTTTATATGTAAATACTACATATCTTCTTGCATATTAACTTATATTCATGTAAATTGTATTTTTTGTGCTTCTACATTGAAATAAATAAAATTGTATTCAATCGTTTTTACATGTGTTCCTACATATCAACTTGGCTTCGTGTCCATTGTATTCTCTACATTGCTACATTGAAAAAAAAAAGACCAATTGAACAAGAGGATGAAGCCTTATGTGCCACAACCGAGGAAGCTGAAGTACAATCTTCCAAAAGGTATACCAACAGTAATAGTAAATCAAACACAATGCATGTGCTTAATGTAAATCCATATCAATTATGAACAATATACAATGTGTGTGCATATTTAATTGTTTTCATGTTCGATGTACACATGTTTGCATCAGAAAAAGTTGGACAAGTGACATGGGCATGAGTAGTCAATCATCGCAAAAATCAACACAAGGACAAGGCCAAAGGTAAATATTCATAGATTATGCTCTTTCTATGTTTAGGAAACAAATATCCTCAATTATTTATTCGACTATGCCATGGTAAATATGTTTATGTCATTTACACCACATGTTTTTTAGTTCACAAGAACTATCGACAAGTACAAGTGAAATACCCAACATAGTGCAAGGTCCAGAGACTAAGAGGTATGGTTACAAAACTCTAACCTGCATACTTTATTTGAATTGTGCATCTACTTGTACATCGATGCCAAAAAAAAAAAAAAGATATATATATAGACTTCCATTCAAATTACTTTTCCTGTTAAAAAAAAATGTCACTAGGTCTAAAATTATAACACCCAATATACTATCAATAGAGGGATTGAACAACCACCGAATTGGACAATTGATCATCAGAGATATAATGGTCGTGTATAGAATCTAGTTAGACAAAGGAAAACAAAAGTAGATGCATTATGTGTGCATACATGATAGACAACGAATCCATGATGAGAGTTACACAAAATATCCCTACACAACTTGTCCAAAAACATGCGGAGAATATTTTTCCAGGTAATGAGATATCCATTACAAATTTCAATATATTACTGAAAATAGTATATGACCATGGTGATTGTGATCAAATTATATTTCTCAATGAAAAAAGTTTTTTTAAAAAATTTCTTGTGGTTTGCTCAGATATCATTCCATACCGGACACAACAATCAGCCAATTTGTAGAGAATAATGACATTTACCCAATTGGAACCATTGGTTCAACTATCACATTTGCAAGAAATGTTGGCTCACAACATATTCTCCATATAAAATATGGAAACTCGGACAACGACAAGGCAATGGTATTGTTTTCCATACCTTTTTTTTTCTTCCTTTACTTTGACATGCTCATATATCTCAGACATCTTACATAACTATTAAATTGTTCCATGGTGCAACTACAATTGTTCGACACCTATGCAGATTTATTTTCCTCAATGGAACAACAATTGCATAAAGGGAAATTTTCAATTATGCTATTCAAAAATATAACGAAGAAAAGAGATGTTAAACAAAGGATCTTTTGTACAACCTAAACAACATTTGTAACAAAATTGTGAACATACATAGTATAGGATCTCAAGAAACTAACTAGCTTCATAACTTTTCTATGTATACATATACACCTCCAACAATGATTTGCACAAAACAAAATTCCTTCAACAATATTGTGTAGCTTCTTTGTTGTACACATATATATTATATTTTTCAATATATTAACTACTATGTTCATGTGTGCAGTTTGAGGGTGTTTTGGTTGCAACAAATGCCTACTCGACCTCCTTCGATCCTATATATGCCAATTGCAATTCTCCTGCTTCTTCACGTTCTTTCATAAATGATGGAACAATTGATTGTCTACAATGCAGTGCAAAATGCCCTTACATGCATAGTCATTGCATCAACGCTATCATCCGAACCCTCAACAACACAATTGCACACTGTACAATTACAAAACCTGTATTACAAGATGTGTGTCCTGGGTTGACAAAATTTCCATATGAAATATACCTATAGAAAAAGGCAAAGACTGTCTACATGCTACGTGACTTCCGCGTCCATATCAAATTTACCTTAAATGAGGACAATGCCATACTGCATATCGGTTGAACCCAAAAAAGATAAAATTACATATCATGTGTTGACAATAAATGAAACAGTGTGATCTATTTCTATCCATGTTACCCAATCAAGATATTAATAAAGTTTTCCAGTACCATGGAAAAGTGAACTGAAGACACATAAGATTGTTGAGTCCAGGAATGAAAAGCATGAGGAAAAACCTCATACAAAGTACCCAAATGTGAATAAATCAAGTCCATTGTTTGAAATGTCAAAATGGATTTCTCCTCTGAACAAATCCATCAGGCATTTTCAATAATGTTGCAAATTTTGCATTGTTCAAAGTCCATTAAGTTAAACTCTAATAGTTTTTTCCAGAACTAGTAATGTTAGAACATTTTCATGTCAACGTGATCTTGGTTCATAGTAATATCATAAGAAAATTTTCATAATGATATTGGTTCATACTAAAATATAAATCATCAAATTTGTTGGTGCCCATTTGGGAGTTTTGTTATAGAGGGGATACAATGCCCACTTCTTGCTGATTTTTTGCTTGTGTTGTGTTTGGCAAACTTTTGATCATGTGATTTGGTGTTGTAGTTCAAGGTTATCATGGGTTTGGTTTTTGGATTATGATTCGATAATAGATTCAAGATCGTAGCGCTTTTTCTATGATCTTAAGGAATATACAACACCTTCTTGAATGCTTGCCTTTTAATGCAGGCTCTGTAGAGAAAATGTAAAATGTAATTCATTTAACTAGTTTTGCTTGAGTAATGAAATTACTAGAATTCCTTTTTGGAAATATTTTGAAAAAAAAAGATATATACTAGCTGAAGTCAAATGGAGATATGCTATCAACCACACAAAATTAAAATTCAAGTTCGTCATTTCTATACTTACGCTCAAATTGACAGTACAATAACTTTATTTCAACAACCCTCCATTGATTTCTCTTTAGATTTTCGATGCTTCTCTTATGCAAACACATCCTCGAAACTCTAGGTATGACTTACTTTCTCTATTCCTTCATTGAACTTACTATAGAGCTATGTAAACAACTTCATAGTTTTTCTTGGTCCTAAAGTCTACCCCTGGCTGCTAAAGGGTAGAGCTAGGCCACCACAAGTTTGGAATGCTCGTTCTTTTCAATTTGTTGATCAGTTGGAGGGTTGGTTCACCAAGACAAGAGCATGGCAATATTGGAAAAAATGTATGGATGAGAGTTCTACTTTCCTATTGTTACACCAATGTCATACAAGTGACATAATAAAGGTAAAAAACAGAGGGAAACAACAAAGCATTCAATGAATAATATGGTGCAAGAAGTTTAATACTTAAAATAATGTTTCAACAAATTAAACAATGTATCAAAAAGACAATTACTGTGATAGGATGCAATACAAACAAATCTTCCTCAAAGAATTATCTTTTCTCACAGGAACCCTAGGTGCACCCCAGTCGCCTGAACTCAACAATAGTTCAATCTACTAAATCAACCTCCCTATTATCGAATTGGCAGAGGTGAATATTATGGGATCTGATTTTTTTTTTGTGTGGATATTGAATTGGGAAAACTTGTTGGTTATTTTAGTTTTTTTAAGGAATTATCAAAGTAAGAATGCAACATTATTCTATCCCACTGTTATCTACAAAGGTGTTGACGTCATGTCCCTATTTAATATTGTGCATATGTTAAAGCTTGTCATATTTGAAAATATGCTTGCATAACAATGTTAAGTCATATATTTTGTCTATTGCTTATGGGTTTGAGTAAAATTTGCGAGCCGAAAAAACCCTTCAAATTAGAACATGGTTTACATTTGGGCCACAAAAATACTATTAAAATAACATAATCTGAATAATATTGAAATAAATATAAACAAAATCTCTTTAAACTTGAACCAGAATTTGTCAAGATCCAAGTATATTTCATAGCTGAGAATGCTTTTTCCCATATTTAATGTGTTTTTATCGCTTGAAAATTATCATACTAAGTGTTGTTGTGTGAGGGATAAAGTTATTTTCTCCCTTTCTTTTCCCTCTTCTCTACTTACCTATTTTTCCCTTTTCTTCTTCCCCTCTATTATCCCTTTATGGTTCTATACTTAGTCACATTTCTATGATCACGAGTTCCTAGCTTGGCAAACTGATAGATCCTCATCTCCATCTATATCCTCAAATTATGAGTTTGACTGACCGTCGTTCCTTTATATACTTAGCCAATTTTATGACGGCGGGTTCTCGGGTTGGCGCTATCGAACTCTCATGCCCCATTTTTTGTGATATACATCTTGCACCCAACACTTATGTGATCTACAATTCGACCCCAGAATCCTCGAACTCGCAAGATTCACTTTACCTACGATGATTCCATATGATTGCCCCACCTTTCCATACTTAGTCGATTCTTCACCTCCTCTTGTCACAAATTCGCGGTTTCACAAAAGTTTCAAAGAATTTTTCACTCTCGTGCAACCCCTCCACCTTCGTGCCCTTCCCAATGCACATTAATTATGACTTTATTACTGACAACTCACCACATAGGTTCAGAAATATTGGCATTAATAAGAGAAAAGCTACAGGACATCTCCCCTTAAAACATATTAAACCAAGATTTACGGGAGATTATATTATCATCCTCCAGCGTTTATTTTAAATACTATCAAGCCACAATTAATTTCATAGCTTGAAATACAAACAAATATTTATCAAAGCATTAACTTTTCTCACAGGTACCCAGGTGCACCCTAGTCGCCTAAACTGATCGATAGTTCGATCTACCAAATCAAGCTCCCTATTATCGAATTGCAGAGCTAAATACTATGGGATCTAAAATGTTTTTTGTGTGGATCTTGAATTGAGAAAAATTGTTGGCTATTTTAGTTTTTTTAAGACATTACAATAAGAATGCAACATTATGCTAGCCCACTATTATCTACAAAGGTGTTGAAGTCATGCCCCTGTTTAATATTGTGCATATATTAAAGCTTGTCATATTTGAGAATATGCTTGCATATAAAAATGTTAAGTCATATATTTTGTCTATTGCTTATAGGTTTGAGCAAAATTTGTGAGACAAAAACACCCTTCAAATTGGAACATAGTTTACATTTGGGCCACAAAAATACTATTAAAATAAAACAATATGAATAATATTGAAAGAAATATAAACAAAATCTCTTTAAACTTGAACCAGAGTTTGTTGAGCTCCAAGTATGTTTCATAGCTGAGAATTTTTTTCCCATAGTTAATGTGTTTCTATTGATTTATAATTATCATACTAAGTGTTGTTGTGTGAGGGATAAAGTTATGTTCTCCCTTTCTTTTCCCTCTACTATACTTACCCATTTTTCCCTTTTCTTCTTCCCCTCTATTATCCCTTTATGGTTCTATACTTAGTCACATTTCTATGATCACGGGCTCCCAGGTTGGCAGACTGACAGATCCTCATCTCCATCTATATCCTCACATCACGAGTCTAAATGACCATTGCTCCTTTCCATACTTAGCCAATTTTATGGCCCCGGGTTCTTGGGTTGGAGCTATTGAACTCTCATGCCCCGTGTTTCGTGAGATACATCTTGCACCCAAAAATTACATGATCTACAATTCGACCCTGGAATCCTTGAACTCACAAGCTTCACTCTACCTATGATGAGTCTATCTGACCACCCCCCCTTTCCATACTTAGTCAATTATTCACCTCCCATTTTCACAAATTCGCAGGTTCACAGACTCTCGAGTTCACAAAATTTTCAAAGCATTTTGCGCTCTCGTCCACCCCTTCCACCTTCACACCCTTCCCAATGCACATTAATTATGTTTTTATTAGTGACAACTCACCACACATGTTCAAAAATATTGGCATTAATAAGAGAAAATATCGAGGACATCTCCCATTAAAAAGAATTAAACCAAGATTTTCGAGAGATTATATTATCATTCTCCTGCGTTCATTTTAAATACTATCAGGACACAATTACTGTCACGGGTTGCAATACAAAAAAATATTCATCAAATCATTATCTTTTCTCACAGGTACCCTAGGTGCACCCCATTCGCCTGAAGTGACTGATAGTTTGATCTACCAAATCAACCTCCCTATTATCGAATTGCAGAGGTGAATATTACGGGATTTGAATTTGTTTTTGTGTGGATCTTGAATCGGGAAAAATTGTTGGTTATTTTAGATTTTTTAAGACATTATCACAGTAATAATGCAACATTATTCTAACCCATTGTTATCTACAAAGGTGTCAACGTCACGTCCCTATTTAATACTGTGCATATATTAAAGCTTGTCATATTTGAGATTATGCTTGCATATAAAAATGTTAAGTGATATATTTTGTCTATTACTTATGTGTTTGAGAAATATTTGTGAGCCGAAAACACCCTTCAAATTGGAACATGGTTTTCATTTGGGCAACAAAAATACTATTAAAATAAAATAATATGAATAATATTAAAATAAATATAAAAAAAATCTATTTAAACTTGAACAAGAGTTTGTCGAGCTCCAAGTATATTTCATAACTGAGAATGTTTTTCCCATAGTTAATGTGTTTCTATTGGTTGATAATTATTAGACTAAGTGTTGTTGTGTGAGGGATAAAGTTCTTTTCTCCCTTTCTTTTCCCTCTTCTATACTTACCCATTTTTCCCTTTTCTTCTTCCCCTCTATTATCCCTTTCTGGTTCTATACTTAGACACATTTCTATGATCGTGGGTTCCCAAGTTGGAAGATTGACAGATTCTCATATCCATCTATATACTCACATCATGAGTCTGATCAACCGTTGCTCCTTTCCATACTTAGCCAATTTTATGGCCGCAGGTTCTTGGGTTGGTGCTATCGAACTCTCATGCCCCGTGTTCCATGATCTACAATTCGACCCTAGACTCCTCGAACTCGCAAGATTCACTCCACCTACGATGAGTCTGTTTCACCGCCTCGCCTTTCCATACTTAGTCGATTATTCACCTCCTGTTGTCATAGATTCGCGAGTTCACGGACTCTCGGATTCACAAAAGTTTCAAAGCATTTTTCTCTCCCATCCATCCCTGCCACCTTCGTTCCCTTCCCAATTCACATTAATTATTATTTTATTCATGAAAATTCACCACACAGGTTCGATAATATTGGCATCAGTAAGCAAAAATCTTGAGGACATCTCCCATTAAAATGCATTAAACCAATATCTACGAGATATTATATTATCATCCTCCAACGTTCATTTTAAATACTATCAAGACACAATTACTTTCACAGGTTGCAATAAAAAAAAATCTTCATCAAAGCATTAGATATTTTCACAGGTACCCCAGACGCACCCTAGTCGCCTGAACTAGATGATAGTTCGATCTACCAAATCAACCTCCCTATTATCGAATTGATAGAGGTTAATATTATGGGATCTGAATTATTTTTGTGTTGATCTTGAATTGGGAAAAAATATTGGTTATTTTTGGTTTTTTAACGCATTATGTCTCACCTTTCCATACTTTGTTGATTCTTCACCTCCTGTGTCACAGATTCACAGGTTCTCAGACTTCTGGGTTCACAAAAGTTTTTAGCATTTTTCCCTCCCGTCCATCCCTGCCACCTTCACGTCCTTCCAAATACACATTACTTATTCTTTCATTAGTGACAAATAACCACACAGGATCGAAAATATTGGCATTAATAAGAGAAAAGATCGAGGACATATCCCATTAAAACACATTAAACCAAGATTTACAGGAGATTATATTATCATCCTCCAACATTCATTTTAAATACTATCAAGAGCAAAGGAACATTACAATCACCTTAATGCTGCAGCTTGACAACATTTTTGTGGAGATACATTGAATATTCTTAGGTGCGAGGACCATAGTTTTCAGTAGTCCAGAGCTTATTACTACTACTCATCCCCTTCTACCCAGAAGGAAGTTATTTGGACATTTTTAATTGTGTGAGTAGGTTTTGTCCCCGAATTTTTTGATTGTAAGGAGTTATTCACCTAGTGTTCCAAGAATTATATTCCGAACTAGTGGATTATCCAGTTGCGGGACCATTCTCGAGTGTCCCTATCACCTCAAGTATTTCAAAATATGTTAAAAATTCTCGATCCAACACTTACTTTCAAGGGCCAGGATTGCAGGTAGTTCTTAAAGAAGCATGATAAGGGATTGGACCTCTTACCGGACTTCTTAGAGGACCTAGCGACCGTCCTTGAGGACATCACCAGATTACAGGTTAGTGCATTCAAAAACCTTTTCCGAGAAATTGAATGGCTTTTTACGAGGATAACAGGACAAGAAAGTACATCCAACATATCTCGGATTATTATGTATATTTTTTATTTTATGGTGAAGTAACAAGCCATATTCGATTGGGGTAAGTTGATTTCCATTGAAATCTCTTCCTAATTATCGCAATACAAAAGGAAGAAGAAATTTATTATGTCATCTTATTTAATTTTTGTAGTAGCGCATTGCTGTCCATTCCCCATATTATCTTTGTGTAAGAAGGTAAACTATGAATTTGACCCAATAACCTTATGGTATCATAAATTATGGAGACACAAGGCCTCCCAACAATTTTATGAAGTCTTTAATGATTTTTTCTCAGTTTTTAAAAGGTTTATATTTGGAAAGGATTTTCTCCGGATGTCTCACCACGTGAGCAAGTTCCTGGATATGAAAGAGACACTGAAACAAATGGACAACTATAATGTTATAAGGACTTTTGTATCCAAAGAAAATCCTTCCTTCCTTCCATGTCACATATCTAATACAATGTTTGTTGTTGAAATAACAAGGCAGTACACCTACTGGTTGCATTTTTTCCATGAAAAGAGAAAAAATCAATTCATGCCTTTGCCTTGGAAAGTCGGGGATTTCATATTGGATACTATGAACAAGATTTACAAATTTGTATGTCACTTCCACAACCTCAATTTGAAATATGTTGAAAAAGTAAAAGGGTTTGACCCTAATGGTATTCTTGTAGAACACATATTGGTTGTTGGTTTCAACAATTCTTTCGTTAAAGCTATCCTGAATGAAGATGAAGATAGTGCCTCATGCAATCCTTCTCATGACATCAACGACCTAGAGACAATACTCAACACCAATGAGTCGTACAAGTAGAGACGAAAAGATCCAGGTGAGAAAAGTTCCCAATCCCTGACTGTCACACCCAAGACTACACCATATCGCAACAACACTCCAACGACCTACCCAAGTAAGAAATTCACACACAGTTCTTCAAGAGGAGTAATAGATAAGAACCCTCTCTCTGGAAAAATTGAAATTTCTCATAAAATTCCAGTGAGGAAGAAATGAAAAAACACTATGCAAGAAGAGGAGGGTCCGAGGGGAGAAAGTGATATCCTCGATCTCTCCCTCGAAGATATGGAACTAGAAATTGACATTGATAAATTGTTCCCCAATGACGACCAGCTAGAGAGAAATTCTCCCTAGAACCCTTAGATGTAAATAATTGGGATCGAGACCTTCGACGAGGAAGAGTCTTTTGCATTTTAGAGCGTTGTTTTTGACAGCGAATCCAAAAATTTGATTATTGAAAAAAAAGATGTAAATAATAAGAAGGGGAAATCTCATTCATAGATTAACCTATCGAACATGTGGCCTTCCCAGATCTCCCAGATACATCGAGCAACTGGAGATTCTCTAGACAACTCTATTTACGGCCTTGAAGTAGAGAATATCAAGTTAAAGGAGTGAATCAAATAATTGGAGGGAGCTCTAATGCCCCTTCCAATGTTGGCTAGTACTTTAGCAATGATTAGGCCTACCACACCTGCAACAAAGTTAAAAGGATCAAAAAGCCTTCTCACATCATCCTGAGGCTATGTGGAAAAGAATATAAAGAAAATAATGGAATTAATAACAAAATCTTGGGAGATGTAAAAGAGTATGGTCTCTTTTGGAACAAGAGCACATGTTTTTCATGAATATTTGAAAGCATATTTGAAAAACAAGAAAGGTTTCTACCTCGATATAGTTGTACCATTTGGTATTAAATTTACTAGTATGACGAAATTGAGAAGAAGAGATGAGAATCTCCCTTCCCCGAATCGAATAAAGAAACTAAACGCATGATGAAAAGAAAAGGTAAAAAACTTGAATGGTATCGTTCAAGCATGCAGCTAGGCCATAACTAGAAGAGAGAAACTATTAAAGAAGCTAACTGAGATATATCTAGCTGGTAGCACCAATGAATTCCAAGAACCAAAATTGATACTCAACTCATTGTTTTTAACCAAGAAAGCATTTGATGAACAAGCTGAGATCTTTAAAGGGTTTTCATTTGAAAATTTCTATGGCATTCTTGAATATGGTGAAGATGACGTGGAAAACTGGCTAGTTGATTATTCGATTAAAAACCAAGATATTGAAGAAGCATTGCACAACATCTCTATTGATATAAAGGACTTGGAAATTAAAATCTTCAATATAAAAATACAACATGAAATCAAGGTGGTGCCCATGAGGAGCTACATCGAGGAGTGGTTCAAAAAGGTTGTCGACAAGCTTACCAAATAAGGGCAAAGGACGGTTGAGATAGTTCCCATAACCACCGAGCAAAGCCATAAAAGGACATCAACGAGCAAATGAAAATGCATGAGATACCATCATATTAATTTCATATTGATCACATTCTTCTGTCTTTGTCAATCTCTTCATCCAATTACTCTACCTCTTTAAATAGAAAGATTTGACCGAGGACTAACAATTTTCTCTTTCTTCTTGTCAGGTCTTGTTGTCTTGCACCACCCACTTTTTTCTTTCTACAAGATATATTCTTATACATATTTTCTTTATGGTTTACGGGAGCCCCAATCCTAGTCATTATGACAAATGCATTTAAATTTTAGAGAATATGTATTGATCTATATATTTTTAGAAATTTCAAGAGAGTTATTTTGGGAATAATATCGAATGTATTTTATAACCCAATTTAATTTACTTTACATCTATAAATGTGTGCATCTCCTGGTCCATTCATAGGAATTCTTTTTTTACAAGATTTTTTTTTTTTTTTTCCATTTTTTGCTATATCTATTTTATTTTCATTTGAGGGACTTCTTTAAAGGTCCCACATTTTACAAATTTACGGTTTTTTCTAATGTTTAACATTGTTTGATTGAATTTTTTTAATCTTAAAAAAAGTTTAAATCGTTTTCATGACTACATATTAGTTAACATGTTGAGTGCAAATTTATGGTGTTTTCCAATGTTTAATATTGTTTTATTGAATTTTGTATTTTTTTAAAATTAAATCATTTTCTTGTACAACTATTGATAGATGAATTGAACCTCTTTCTACAAGAATTTAAGAGTCTCTTTGATCCATAATTAAAAATGCATGATTAGTTTTTTTTTCCCTGCTGAGTACTTCCATTTAAATAAAAGTTACTCTATTGCAGCATCTGCAACTTTCGCTCCTTACAGTTTACATGCAAGGATAATTTGTGATAGGGTGTCAAATTCAAATACAAAATTTTGTTGAGCATGTTTCCAACAGATTCCAACACATGTGTGACTTTATAAATGACATAGTTTTGTGGCGACTAGCCCTCTAACAAAGACAACAAATTAGTGTACATATACAACATGACAACTCAGTTTATTATTTGGCAGGGACTACACTGCCATGCAACACTTGTTTATATTATAGTTCTATAAATTTTAGGTTTTTATTTATATTATAGTTTTATAAATTTTATATAGTTAACTTATATTTTTATGTTTAAGAAAGACAAACTCTTATTAAATTTAAAATAATTTAAAAATAATATCATTTTATTATCATAATAACCATAGTTGGTGATGGAGTGTATTGTCAAAGTGCTCAACTAGTTAAAATTGTGGGTTTGAAACTCTATACTTTCCTTGTATCCTACATGCCACGTCATAAAAAAAATAACAATTAAAAAAAAAGAGTTAAAAACAACAATAGTGATCCTAATAATAATACATATTCTTTTTAAATAACAACTTTTTCTATTATGACATTTAAAAATTTTCCATGATTATGTTCGTGGTTGGATGACACTTACCCAAGTTGAATGACTTTATTAAAAAATAAATGAACATGTTCGCCACTTATTAGTCCCTACCGTAGGCATAGGGGGACTATAGCGATCGATAATTCGTTGACTTCATATTAGTTTGTCCTTTGACCACAAATATTTCTATAATATCTATTGTTGGAACTAGGGAGCTAAAACCATTGAATTTTATATAATAAAAAGAACCATATATGTCATGATCTAATCGGATACCAGATTGGAGGTCTTATTGTCAGCTTCACTATTCCCAATGTTATATATGTTGACATATCCAAAGTATTTGATCATATACGGTCTTTTTGAATCATATATTTTCTTATGCATTGTTGGAAGGTGGATTAATGCTAGCATTAGTTCAAATGTTTGTCTTAGCATGTTTTGGTGACATTGTCTTAGATCATATACGATGTTTTTTTTGTTTGTACTAATAATATTGAAATGTTTAGATATCCAAGATTTATAGTGATCGATAATTCCAATGTTATAACCTTGTATTGTGATTTATTTCTTTATTTGTGCTACTATTATTAGTCCCTGCCGAATGTATTTGTATTGAAATGTATTGACACATTTTTTGAGGTGCTTGAATAGGCCTGACAACTTAAATGTTTACATGACTCGAGGTCCTCCAAAAGGCCTGACAACTTAAATGTTTGCATATAGAAAGGTCCTTAGACAACCTGACAATCTTAAATGTTTATCTAAATACGCTTCTCGGAGTACATTTTTCCTCGAAATGTTCCATACAACATTGCAGTGATTTTGGAAAATATTGTTGTCCACTGCCAATTGAATAGGCATTGTTTGTTTCATCCTTCTTCTACCCTTGCAATGAAATTTCCTCATCGTTGAAGCTACATACATTGTTTACTAGTTTGGTGAGTGCTTCTTCTTCGCTTATTCATCGGTTGCTTCTTGTTGTTATTGTTTGGTTCACAATTCGACCCAAGCTTCTTCCTTTCATCGTTTCAGAGTAAGTTTCCATGCCATAGTTTCATTTTCTATTCCTTATTTGTTGTTCAGTGTTTGTAGTTTGCAATTAATAATGTTTTCTTATTTCTAATGGCATGCTCATCATTTGTTTCTGGTTCCTTCTGTGCTTCATCTGCAGTTTCGTAATCATTGGAGATCCATATGTTGTTTACTGGCTCAGTTGTTGTTTCTTGTTCGTTGGTTCGTCGATTGTTGGTGGTGTTTTTTTGGCTCAAGTTTACGATTTGGGGCCCTGGGTCTATAGTTGGGCCTATTCGTTCTTTCTCGCTGGTTTGCTTCTTACTGTTTTATTTTGTTTTCTTTGGCTTTGCAGGGTTGGGGTCGTGCGTCGACAATTGGAGCTGTTTTTTTTTTTGTACTATTATTTTTTTTGGGCGCTTCACGGTGTTCATCCCATGCATCCCACAAGTGGACACGCGGTTGTGTTATTTTCCCTATCTTGCGAGGTTGATATATGTTCTGCTGTGAGATTTTGCTAGTGCTTCAGTGTTGACATGGTAGAAAATAGTTGCATGAAAAATAGTTCGAGAAGTACATGTGAAATTAATATCCGTTGTTGTTTTGTTAAAATAAAAAATATACAAGTTGCACTTATAAACCATGTATGGTGGAATGTGCCCATATGACAATACATGTTATTTATCCTCTACATAGACTAGTGTGCTCATGATACGATTTTTCTTGTAGTTGAGATATGATATGTACAACAAAGATATTGCAAAATTGTATTTCCATGTCTAGAAGCATATCTGGGTAGTTTGCCATGGAAAACCAAAGTATTGTATCATGGGTGCAACAATCTGTGTAGAGGATAAATAACATGTATTTCCATGGGTGGAAGCATATCTGGATACTTTTCCATGGAAAACCAAAAAGAGTTTAGCTATGACCATGCAATTTCATAATATTTTGTGTCTTGTAATATATTTTGGGCAGGGAAAAAATTACATATTTACAGCTATGGATGGAGAAGCGCAAAGGTTCATGTTTCTACTTATACTTTATTCTATTTGTTGAGTCTCATTTACTGTATGTACATATTACTTGCTCTCCGGTGCATACCATCTTCCATTCATGTTCATTGTATTTTGTGTGTTCCCACATTCAAGCAAACATAATAGCTGGAGAAAACAACAGAGTCTTGACTGCATCGGTTGACGAGTAGATAGAAAGGTACATGATTTCATATTGTGTTGTTTTGTATTTCATTTATTGTCTGTATATGTGTTCACCTAGTTTATTGTATGTAAATGTTGTCTACCTTCCTACATAATAACTTATTTTCTTTACATGTCTTCCTGCATACTAACCTCCTTCATGTTTGTTGTATTTTTCCATTTAAAAAAACAGAATGGCTAGAGAGGACGATGGACTCTTTGGCGGGAATGTAGACAAGGAGTTATAGAGGTGGATACCTGTACTCTTAGTTCATATTCCAGTGTTCAGTATTTCATTTACTATCTATATATTTGTTGTGCTTGTATTGTTGCTTTGCACCCCCCCTTTTTTTAATTCTTTTCTTCCTTCAAATATAATTTTTTGGGTTTACCTGTATGCATATACTACGTATCTTTCTGCGTATTTTCATGCGAATCGTATTTTGTTCGTTGTTACATTGTAATAAACAGAACTGTTCCTCTTTCTTTTACATGTTTGTCTTCATACTAACTTTCCTTCATGTCCATTGTATACCTGACATTGCTACATTGGAAGAAAAATTTTGGTTGGACAGGAAGATGAATTGTTATGTGTAACAATAGAGGGTTCTGTGGTACAATATTCGAAAAGGTATACCCTTCCCATTTCTACTTTTTCCATTTTATATTATCCCTTTTGTTTTCTAATTTCTCTGCTTAGTGGTCTTTCCGAAAATGCCTTGGTGCATTGGTTGGTGGACTAACGGTTTCACAATTATGGTCATGCTTCTACCTTATTCCATACTTACCCACTTTGTCGATTGCGGGTGCCGGGGTGGGGGGTTCAATATTGCTCCCCTGGCTTCCGAGGGTCTGTGATATACAGATTGGCCGTCGTGCCCCGCCCTCATGCCCTGTTTACTATTACACATTTTTCCAGTCAAAAAATCAAAGGAATAGAATTTGACGCTCAGGTCCTCATGTTTCCTGAGTATATTCCTTGACACCCTATTTCGCATTCCACCTCCTTCCACCCTGCATGTGACATTAAGAACTGTTATGGACAGTATACAATGCATATGCTTGTTTAGTCCTTTTGATGTTCATATACACATGCTTGCATCAGAAAAAGTTGGACTAGTGACATGGCCATGAGCAGTCAGTCATCCTAGACATCAATAGACTGACAAGGCCAAAGGTAAAGATGCATACATTATGTTCCTAGTATGTTTATCAAACAAATATCCTTATCTATTCATTCATCTATGGCATGCTGAATATGCTGATGTCATCTACAATACATGGTTTGTAGTTCACAAGAAGTATCAACAAGTACAAGCGAGATGCTGAACATAGTGCAGGTTCCATAGAATAAGAGGTGTGGTTGAAAAAATCTGGCTCCATAGTTCATTGAAACTATGTGTCTACATGTGGATTTATTCCAGTGAAAAAAGAATAAAGAAAAATGCACACTACCATTCACTTTAGTTTTCCTTTACAAAAATTGTCACCAGGTCTAGAGTTGTAACACCCAAAGTACTATCAATAGAGGGCTTGAACAATCGTTGAACTAGACAAGTGTTCATCGGGGAAATAATGGTCACTTATAGAACCTAATTGGACAAGGAAAACAAAACTAGATCCATTATGTATGCTGACATGACAGACAAGGAGGCCATGATGATAGTCACACTGACTATTTCTACACAACATGTCCAGAAACATGGATAAAATTTATTGTTGGGTAATGGGATATCCATTACAAATTTTAATATATTTCCCAAAACAATATATGACCATTGTGATTTTGATTGGATTATTTCGTTCAACGAAAAAAGTATTGTGGAAAAAATTCCCGCTGTTTGTTCAAAATATCATTTTGTCCCAGACGCGACTATCAACCAGCTTGCACAGAGCAGTGATATTTACCCAATCAGAACCATTGGTGCAGTTGTCACACTGGCAAGAAAATTTGGCTCGTAACACATGCTTCATATAAAGGTTGGAGATTAGGATAACTAAAAGGCAATGGTACCTCTTTCCTTATCTAGTTTTGTCCTTTACTTTCGCATGTGCATGTATCCCAGGTAAGTTACACAAATATTGCACTGTTCCATGTTGCAGCTACAATTTTTTGATACCTATTGAAATTTGTTCTTTCCAATGGAACAACAAATGCATAAAGGGAATTTTCCACTTATGCTCTTCAAAAATATAACAAATAAAAGGGATGTTATAGAAAGGATCTTTCTCACAACCCAAGAAACATTTGTAACAGACTTGTGAGTAGACATAGTACAGAATCTGAAGAAACTAGCTAGCTTTAAAACTGTTGTGTGTATACATCCACATAATCATCCTCATTTTTATTATACAAATAACGTTCACCAAATTTCTGTGGCTTGTTTTATTTTATTTTATTTATTTTAAGGGGGGGGTGTAGTTGTGTATTATATTGTTCAATGTATTAATTCCTATGCTCGTGTTTCTAGGTTGAAGGTGTTTTGGTTGCAGCGAATGCGTACTCGACCCCCTTTGAGCCTGATGTGAGAAATCCAACTCTCATGCTTCTGCTTCCACTTTGATAAGTGATGCTACAATTGATTGTCTACGATGCGGTGAAAAATGTCCATATATATATGGAAATTGCCTCAATGCTTCCATCCGAGTCATTGGCAACACAACCATGCATTGTACAATTAGGCAACCTCTATTACAAGATGTGCTTCCTAGGTTGGAAGAATTGTCGTATGAAACATACCTACAAAAAAAGGCAAGCAATGTCTACATGTTGCGCGACTTTTGGAAACACAACAAATTTACCTTAAATGAGGACAATGCAATATTGCATATCGACTGAAGAAGGGAAAAAAAAAAAAAAGACAAGAAAAAAAAAATCAAGCTTTGGCAGGAAACGAAAATATCTCATGTGTCTCTATAATATTTATTTAACACCCAGATGAATGTTCGTCAGACTCGAGTACTTGAGATTGCATGTGCATAAGATTGTTTGGTCAAAAAATGGGAAGCATGGAAGCAAACCCCATATATCCCATGGCCTAGGTTATTTTCTCGTGGGAACATATACCAGATGTAAGAGAAAACCAATGTCGCGGTGTCTTTTCTTTGTATATCAAATTGTTTGATGCAAAGGTCGATGCGTGCTACTCTATGGAACCTTGTGGGAAATTTAGTGCGACCTGTTTGGAGTTTAGTTGGTTCTAGTTTGTATGCTTTCTCAGTAAATTTGTATATCGCAAAACTACGAGTGTTGTTTGGAGGACACGGAACAATAAAACTACAATTTTTCAGCCACCTAGCCCGCAAGTCTGCCTATCAATCTGTATGGCGTTGTGACACAAATGTAGTATGTGGCTTGTTTTAGAACTTTTCCTTGATCACTGAATGACGCCAACGCCTCAACCCGCAGGTTGAAAGTTCACGTCATCTCACAGGATCTTCTCCTTCTCACAGCCCGAAGAACCCTAACCAGTCCTTCTATTTCCCTATAGGGAAATCTGCACCCACAGAACTCTTCCCGTGATCCCTCTCTTTACTTATTGAGGGATCGGACTTCGCCACTTCGCGAGGTCAGTGGTAGAGCGCTGTACTTTCGGATCCCCGAAACCCGATATAAGTCAACGCCGACTTTTTCTTAACCTTGTCTGGACTTCTCCTATCGCGATTTCGCCACTCGCGATGTTGAGCAACTCGGTTCTCTGACTCCCGACTTTCGATTAGCTGAAACTCCGACACACCTGTGAGTTTGACTTTTCAATGCCTTCACTCCATCGGCTTTTCAGAGTTTGCAATATCGTGAATCCTGATGTAATGAGTTCGGGACTTCTCGCTGTGAAACCCCGATAAGGCATGCCACCTGTCCACTCCTCCGACTCTTATGGCTGCACGCTGATCCTTTAGCTGTCGGGATATTGCGGTTCGTGATTTCATGATTCCTGCTGCTATGTTCACGGGTCTTCACCCCACGAAACTCCAATGCGTGATATACGTATAGATCTGACGGCCCCTGTGGCTCGGATCAATGGTCCTGCCCCTCTTGAGCTTTGAACTATTGAGAATACTCTGTCGTATCTCCCTTACACCTCCACGAGATCTAACACCCCACGGGATGTCGTGAATCCTCCTCAGAGAATACCGACCGTCTGTTTCTCCTCGAGAAATCTGTGGAATGACTAAGTGTTCTTCCATAGAACTCGTCCACCTGCAACGTACACTTACAGATCTTTCTTAACTCTTCAATGCATAGTTCCTCTGTGTTTTCCTTCAAAAAATTCAAAGGCTTTATCCTTCCTGAGCTTTCCCAACTTTGAATCTTGGAAAAGAATCTTGCACGCACTCCTTGCGACAACTTCCAGACACTTCAAAAGATTGAATCCTTTCGACTCTGTGCACACCTGTAGCAGCAGTCCTTCAGCTCTTAATCAGGTTTGCAACCCTGAACTTCACTCAGCCTACGCACTCCTTGCACGGCTCCTGTGCCCAACTGCACTACTGGGTGAACGAGAACAAAATTTAAACTATCTGAGCTTCAGAGACACAACCCTGAATTCTTGTCGACGCACTCCTTGCGGACACTCCAACCGCACTCCTTGTAGGAATTCTTACTCAGATAGAGAAACAATTGAAACTCATTCCATTAACCTTCCAGAATTCAACTCAAACATGAAATCATATACACAGCATATAAAAGCAAATGTATATCTGGAAGAAAACATTCATGAGCATATCATTCAACATCAATACACAGAGAACAACACAAAACCATGAATTTGAATCAAAGATTTCTTCTATTAATTCAAATATCTGTACATGGGTGTTCTTACACAACTCTCTGCATGCTCTTGCTCTCTTCAACAATGCTGCTTCATAATGTTACAATACACAATGAGGGTGTCTATATCCCGTTTCCCTCTTGCGCTCTAGAAACTGTCTAATCTAGAATTAAATTCTATCTACCTGCATTAACTATCTTAAATGTCGTCTACCTACTAAGGACGAGAGCTAAAGGCTCAAGGTCTGTTTACATTTTACAAGTGCGCCTCATTGAATTGCCACATTTATGTTCGCGCATCAAATCGAAGGTGTCTTCAAAATTTGTGCTGGCTTGTCCAGCTGTCTTCCGCTTCCACGCTAGCTCGCTTGATGTGGGGGATGCTCTTGCATCATACTCCCTCGCTTGAAAACTTTGATGGGCTCCTATCCATGAGCTCCTGCATGGTTTGTTCATGCTTCTGTATCTCTGCCTCGGTCTCCCAGCTGGCATCTTCGACTGGATGGTTCTTCCATTTGACCAGATACTCAAAGTATTTATTTCGCTTGGTCCTCTTGCTCATTCTCTTGTCCAGTATGCGCTCCATCTGTGGCTTCTCTAAAACTAGCATCTACTTTGTCCACTGGATCACTGGCTGCTCAATTCCTGCTCCTGCTTCCTCAGCCTTATACGGGTACAAATCCAAGATATTGAATATCGGAGAAATTCCGATCCCATCGGTTAATTCAATCTCGTAAGCATTCGCCCCGAATTTACTCAAGACCCTACATGGCCTGATTTTATTCATCTTTAGCTTATTATATGTTCCTCTAAGGAACCTTTCCTTTCCAAAATGTGCTAGAACCAGATCACCAACCTCAAATTGAAGTTGTCTTCTATGCTGATCGGCTCTATGCTTGTATTCCTGGCTTGATTCCAGTAATCGCTACTTCACCTGGCTATGAAGTTCTTTCATCGCCTCTGCGAAATCTTCTGCACTAGTGCTCCTAGTTGCAGTTTGTTTTGAATCTCTCAGTTCAAAAACTCCTCTCGGCTACATGCCATATACAACCTGAAATGGACTTTTCCCTGTGCTTCTGTTTACTGAGTCATTGTAAGCAAACTTTTCCTGTGGCAATATATTGTCCCACTGGTTGTGGTGTTCTGTCACCAAGCTTCTCAACAATTCTCCCAGACTTCTGTTGACCACTTCTGTATGTCCATCCATCTGAGGATGATACGCTGAACTAAACGACAAGTTAGTTCCCAGCTTCTTCCATAAGGTCCTCCAAAAATTCCCTATGAACTTCGTGTATCGATCCAAAACTATACTCCTTGGCAACCCATGAAGTCGAATGACCTCTTTGAAAAACAAGTTCATGATGTGAGTCGCGCCACTACTTTTCTGGCATGGAATGAAGTGTGCCATCTTGGAAAATCTATCCACCACCACAAAGATAGAATCAAAACCTCTTTGTGTTCTTGGCAACCCCAATACAAAATCCATGCTAATTGCATCCCACGACCTCTCTGGTATAGGCAATGATTGATAGAATCCATCATTCTGCTTTCTTCCCTTTGAATGCTGGCAAATTCTGCACCTGTCTACAAATCTCTTGACATCCACTCGCATTCCCGGCCAAAAATATGACTCGTTCAACTTCGTGAACGTCTTGTCGTGACCAAAGTGCCCTGCCAATCCTCCACTGTGTTTTTCCTTCAGCAGATTCTCCCTCATGGAGAATTTCGGAATACACAGTTGATTTCCTTTAAACAACAATCCTTCCTGGATCATATACTTGCCCCATTGGCTTCTGTCTCTGATAACTGGATTCTCAACTGCTTCATACGCTTCCTTAAAATCTGGATCATTTGCGTACATGTCCCTGAGATCATCAAAACCCAACGTTTTGACTTTGAACTCCTGCAACAACAAACACTTCCTGCTAAAAGCATCGACAACTTTGTCAGAAGTACCAGAAATATGTTTAATCAAAAATGTGAAATTTTTCATATACTCAACCCATTTTACATGTTTTTTATTCAACTTCTCCTGTTGAGTCACAAACTACAGTGCATGATTGTCATTATACAAAACAAACTCTTTCGGGATCAAGTAATGCCTCCATTTCTTTAATGCCTGTATAATAGCATAAAACTCCTTGTCATGCGTGGAGTACTTCAACTTTGCTTCATTCATCTTCTCGCTGAAATATGCTATCGGCCTGTCTTCTTGACTCAAGACTGCCCCTATTGCAAATCTTCTTGCATCGCATTTCACCTGGAATGTTTTCTGGAAATCCGACAACACTAGAACCGGTTGTTCCGTAATCTTCCGTTTCAGCAATCTGAAACTCTTTTCAGCCTTTGCTCTCCAGTGAAAATATTTGTTCCTTTTCTTCACTGTGTCCATCATCGCTGTGCTAATTCCACTGAAATTCCTGATGAACTTCCGGTAGAAACTAGCCAATCCGTGAAAACTTCTCACCTAAAAGATACTCGTTGGTGATGGCCAATTCTTAATCACTTCCACCTTATCTGGATCCATCCTCAACTCATTTTCCGAAATAACAAATCCCAAGTAAATGAGATCTGTCTTCATGAATGAGGACTTCTTCATATTTATCAACAACTTCTCCTGTTGTAACTTCTGCATCACTATAGCCAAATGCTTCAAGTGTTCTTCCACTGATTTACTGTAAATCAGTATGTCATCCAAATACACAATGACAAATTTTCCAATGAACTCCCTCAGGACTTCGTTCATCAACCTCATGAAGGTACTTGGCGCATTTGTTAAGCCAAATGGCATAACAAGACATTCATACAACCCTTCGTTTGTTTTGAATGTTGTCTTCCATTCATCACCTTCTCTCATGCGAATCTGGTGATAACTGCTTTTCAAATCAATCTTTGAAAAATACTTTGTTCCACTTAAGCAATCCATCAGATCATCCATCCTCGGCAATGGAAATTTATACCTGATGGTTATTTTGTTAATCTTTCTTGAGTCAGTACACATCCTCTAGCCTCCTTCTTTTTTCGGACTGAGTATTGCTGGAACAACACACAGACTCAAGATTTCCCTAACTAAACCTTTGTCCAACAACTCCTGGACTTGTCTTTGGACCTCTTCATTCTCTTGTGGCGTCAATCTGTACGCAACTTTATTTGGAAAACTAGCTCTTGGTATGATATCAATATGATGACTCACACTTCTAATCGGTGGCAAATAATGAGGTAATTCATCCACTACTATATCAGTGAACTCTTCCAATAGTTCCTGAACTTCCTCTGGTAAATCACCCACCCTTGTGCTAGTCAGAACAATCCTAGGGTTCCTGACCACAATGAATTGTGGATCCTCCTTCTTCTTGACCTCTGTCAGAAGTTCCTTCCCACTCATGAGAAGTACTGTGTTGCTTACTTCTGGCTTCACCTCCTTATATTTAATTGGAAGCAACATGTGTGTCCTCCCATTCTTCTCCAGGGTGTATGTGTTCATCCTCCCATCATGAATCACATTCCTGTCATATTGCCATGGTCTACCCAGCAATAGATGAAAAATATCCATAGGAATGACATCACATAATATCTTATCATTATATCCTCCTATCTTGAATTCAACTAAACATTGTTTAGTGACAGTTACCCGGTGTCCTTTCTGTATCCATGAAACTTTGTATGGGCTTGGATGATCAATCGTCTCCAGCTCTAGCTTCTCTACCATCTCGGTTGAAACGAGATTATCCATGCTACCACTGTCTACAATAACCTTGCATACCTCGTCCTTGGTCTTGCAAGTAGTCCTAAAAAGTCAGGTCCTTTGGATTGAACTCTCCACCTCCTTCTCTGGTGTCAAAAGGAATTTTCGCATCATCAACGATCTTCTGCCTTCAGCGTCTTCAGACTCAACATCTCGCCTCTGTGCCTCGGTGATGTGAGCTTCTCCAATGTCCTTCTTTTTATCTGGACACTCGTAAGACTTGTGCCCATACTTTCCACATGTGAAGCATGTCATCACTCCACCTCTTCCTCTTCCTCTACCCCTAGTATGAGGAAAAATGTTGTTGTCAGCATAATCTCCTCTCTGCTTAGTATGCTGCCCTCTCTGTTCAGCATATTGTTGCCCTCGCTGTGAGGTTCCACCTCTCTGTGTGTGACTCTAAGGTTTCTTCCATTCATCCTTGGGCTTCTGGTTTATGTCCTGGGCAACTGATTTGCCTCTGGATTGACTTCTGCCTCAGCCCCTTTGACTCTATTTTCGGCTCAACTTCTCCTATGCTTTCAAAGCCATTTGATAATCATCTTCCACCATCCGAATGGTAACCATGCTCATCTTGTCCTGAATATCATATCTCAAGCCATTCATATATCTGGCTACCTTCTCATCATTGCTCTCCCGATGACCTACCCTGATGTTCAGTTTATAGAATTCCTCAGTGTATTCTTTCACTGTCATCAACTTCTGTCTCAGGTTCTGTATCCTCCTGAATAGAGTAATTTGATAGTATCTGGGGATGAATTTCGCCTTCATCTTTGCGATCATCCTATCCCAGCTTTTGATCTTCTGCTTTCCCTTGTAGCATCTATCATCTTGTAGTTCATCCCACCACAATGCTGCATGTCCCTTTAATCTAGTGAAAACATGCTTGAATTTCTTGTCCTCTTTGACATCTTCATAGTCGAAGTATGTGTCTAGAGCTCTAATCCAGTCTAAAATCTCCTCTACATCCAAGTTTCCCTCGTAAAGTGGAATGTCCATTTTTTCTCTTGCACCCATCCTTGAAATATCTTTGATCAAACGCTCGTTTGATGCATCTTTGGCCGCAACTTCTTCTTCACATTCAGCCTCAATTTCACTCTCGGAATCACTGAGATCACCAACACTGGCTATGCATCTTTGCGTTGTCTCCATGTCTTCGAGTCTAGCTCAGAGATCACGCATTTGTCTCTCCATGACTGGGTCTGTTATCTTCCTGCCTCTTCTTCTCGACATTTCCCTATCCTTTGGATTGGGTGATTTTCTATCTCTTCTTGGCGGCATGGTGATTTATTCTCTCTCTTTCTCTGCTACAAAAAGCAAAGAACCTTTCTGAGCTCTGATACCACTTGACGTTGTGTATCAGAGTGCTCCTTACCTCGTATGCCTCCCTCGCCTGAAATATACAGACAAGAATCAGGCTCTGATACCACTTGACGCCAACGTCTCAACCCATAGGTTGAAAGTCCACGTCAGCTCACAGGAGCTTCTCCTTCTCACGACCCGAAGAACCCTAACCGGTCCTTCTATTTCCCTATCGGGAAATCTGAACCCACTGAACTCTTCCCACGATCCCTCTCTTTACTTATCGGGGGATCGTACTTCACTACTTCGTGAGGTCAGTGGTCGAGCACTGTACTTTCAGATCCCCGAAACCCGATATAAGTCAACGCTGAATTTTCCTTAACCTTGTCGGGACTTATCCTATCATGATTTTGCCACTCACGATGTTGAGCAACTCGGTTCTCCGACTCCTGACTTTCGATTAGCCAAAACTCCGACACACGCGCGAGTTTGACTTTTCAACGCCTTCACTCCATCGACTTTTCAGAGTTCTCAATATCGTGAATCTTGATGTAATGAGTTCGGGACTTCTCATTGTGAAACCCCGATAAGGCGTGCCACCTGTCCACTCCTCCGACTCCTGTGGCCCCATGCTGCTCCTTTAGTTGTCAGGATATCATGGTTCACGATTTCGTGATTCCTGCTGCTATGTTCACGGGTCTTCACCGCACGAAACTCCGATGCGCGATATACGTATAGATCTAACGGCCACTGTGGCTTGGATCAACGGTCTTGCCCCTCTTGAGCTTCAAACTATTGAGAATACTCTGTCGTATCTCCCTTACACCTTCGCGAGATCTAACAGCCCACGGGATGTTGCGAATCCTCCTCGGAGAATACCGACCGTCTGTTTCTCCTCGAGAAATCTGTGGAATGACTAAGTGTTCTTCCACAGAACTCGTCCACCTGCAGCGTACACTTACGAAGCTTTCTTAACTCTTCAATGAATGGCTCCTCTGTTTTTTCCTTCAACAAATTTGAAGGCTTTATCCTTCCTGATCTTTCCCAGCTCTGAATCTTGGAAAAGACTCTTGAGCACACTCCTTGCAACAACTTCTAGACACTTCAAAAGCTTGAATCCTTTTGACTATGCGCACACCTGCAACAGCAGTCCTTCAGCTCTTAATCAGGTTCGCAACCCTGAACTTCACTCGGCCTGCGCACTCCTTGCATGACTCCTGTGCCCAACTGCACTACTGGGTGAACGATAACAAAAGTTAAACTATCTGAGCTTCAGAGACACAACCCTGAATTCTTGTCGATGCACTCCTTGCGGACACTTCAACTGCACTCCTTGCAGGAATTCTTACTCAGATAGAGAAACAATTGAAACTCATTCCATTAACCTTCCATACTTCAACTCAAACATGAAATCATATACACAACATATAAAAGAAAATGTATAACTGGAAGAAAACATTCATGAGCATATCATTCAGCCTCAATACACAGAGAACAACACAAAACCATGAATTTGAATCAAATCTTTCTTCTATTAATTCAAATATCTGTACATGGGTGTTCTTACACAGCTCTCTGAATGCTCTTGCTCTCTTCAACAATGCTGCTTCATAATGTTACAATACACAATGAGGGTGTCTATATCCTGTTTCCCTCTTGCGCTCTAGAAACTGTCTAATCTAGAATTAAATTCTATCTACCTGCATTAACTATCTTAAATGCCATATACCTAGTAAGGACGAGAGCTAAAGGCTCACGTTCCATTTACATTTTACAAGTGCGCCTCATTGAATTGCCACATTTATGTTCATGCATCAAATCCAAGGTGTCTTCAAAATTTGTGTTGGCTTGTCTAGCTGTCTTCCGCTTCCGTGCTGGCTCGGTTGATGTGGGAGATGCTCCTGCATCACTGAACTTGGTAAAATTAATATCCTAGAATAATTTGAAATAAATGAAAATATACTATGCGAAGTCCAATTGTGATATCATATCAACAAGAGGCCCTTAAAATCCAAATTGGTCGTTGTTATGCTTCTAGTGATAGAATTTAAGAGATTTAACATCCTTTGAAAATTTTATGTAATTAAATTGTACAATACCAATATTTAATATTAATAATTTAGTATTTGAAAATAATGTTTTTAGATAATGTTAGATATATAACATATATGTTATATGTTATACATGTAAACAATTGCAATCTTGATCTCACCAGTCCTGGAGTTCGTCTGTCAATTTGTATATCGCATAACTCCAAGTGTTGTTTGGAGGACACAAAACAATAGAAGTGAAATGTTGATCCAACCAGCCCGCAATTCCACCTGTGAATTTGTATATCACAGAACTTTGGGTGCTATTTGTAGGACACAGAACAATAGAGGCCCAATTTTGAGCCCGCTAGCACGAGAACCCGCAATCCAAAAAGTGGCTAAGTATGGAATGAAGGATTCATACATGCTCTGTAAAATATCATGTCCATACTTTATAAAAGTACATATTTAGTATGTATTACTCGTTTCTTAGAAAATTTCTAGGTGCGGAAGTTGGCAGATACACATGTTCAGATTTCCACTTAGTTTTGTATCACCATCCCGACTGACCGCTTGCCCATTTCATATTGTACAAAATTTTTGGATCACGATTTTCCAAAAAATACATATTACATGTAATATGTAATACATATTCAATCCTGAGCTCGCCAGTCCTGTAGTCCATCTGTTGATTTGTATATCACAGAACTCCGAGTGTTGTTTAGGGGACACAGAACAATAGAAGTGCAATGTTGATCCAGCCAACCCACAAGTCCACTTGTTAATTTGTATATCGTGGAACTCTAGGTGCTATTTGTAGGACACAAAACAATAGAGGCCCAATTTTGAGCCTGCCACCCCAAGAACCCACGATCCAAAAAGTGGCTAGGTATGGAATGAGGAATCCGTATATGCTCTATAAAATATCATGTCCATACTTTATAAAAGTACATATTTAGTATGTAAATTACTCATTTCTCAGAAAATTTCTAGGTGTGGAAGTTGGCAAATACATGTGTTTAGATTTCCACTTAATTTCATATCACCAACCTGAAGGACTGCTTCCCCGTTTCATATTGTACAAACTTTTTGGAATGCAAGTTTCCGAATACACATCTTTTTCTTTTAAATAAGATATTTAACATCCTTTATATTTTATGTAATTAAATTATACAATATCAATATTTAATATTAATACTTTAGTATTGAAAATAATGTTTTTATATAGTGTTATATAGTTGATAAGGATCACCATCCGTAAACAACCGCAATCTTGAGCCTGCCATCCCTGGAGTTCATCTGTCAATTTGTATATCGTGGAACTCCGAGTGCTGTTTGGAAGAAACAAAACAATATATTTGCAATGTTGAGCCAGCCAGCCTGCAAGTCCGTCTGTCAATTTGTATATCTCGGAACTCTGGGTGTTATTTGTATGACACAAAACAACAGAGGCCCAATTTTGAGCCCACCAGCCCGAGAACCCGCAATCCAAAAAGTGTCTAAGTATGGAATGCGAGATCCATACATGATCTATATAATCTCATGTTCATACTTTATAAAAGTACATATTTAGTATGTATTGATCATTTTTCAGAAAATTTCTAGGTGCGAATGTTGGCAGATTCACGTCTTCAGATTTCACTTACTTTTATATCACCAGTCCAACTGAACGCTTCCCCATTTCATATTGTACAAACATTTTTGTCTAATTAAATTGTACAATATCAATATTTAATATTAATAATTTATTATTGAAAATAATGTTATTAGATAATGTTAGATAGTTGATAGGGATCACCATTCGTAAACGATCACAATCTTGAGCCCGCTAGCATTGGAGTCCGTCTGTCAATTTGTATATCACAGAACTCCGAGTGCTATTTGGAGGACACAAAACAATATAAGTGCAATGTTGAGCCAGCCAACCCACAAGTCCACTTGTCCATTTGTATATCATGGAATTCTAGGTGCTATTTGTAGGGCACGGAACAATAAAGGCCCAATTTTGAGCCCGCCAGCCCGAGAACCCTCGATCCAAAAAGTGGCTAAGTATGGAATGAGAGATCCGTACGTGCTCTATAAAATCTCATGTCCATACTTTATAGAAGTACATATTTAGGATGTATTACTAGTTTTTTGGAAAATTTCTAGGTGCAAAAGTTGGCGGATTCACGTCTGCAGGTTTCACTTACTTTATATCAACAGCCCAACCGACTGCTTCTTCGTTTCATATTTTACAAATTTTTTGTCTTGCGGTTTTCCAAATATGTGAGTTACTGGATAGGCGGGTTCAATATTGCGTTTCCATTGTTCCACCGCCTGCAAGCAACACCCTGAATTTCACGATCTACAAATTGGGAAACAAATTGAAATAAAAGAATATATATTATGCGAAGTCTAATGGAACAATCATATGAACAAGAGGACATTAAAATTCAAATTCATCGTTGTTATACTTGCGGTGAAGCTAACAGTAAAAGAACTTTACTTAAACATTCCAAAATTGATTTTCTTGTAACTTTTCGATGCTTTTCTTGTACAAACAGATCGTGGAAACTATAAACATCGCTCGTTGTATCTATTCCTTGATTGAAGAACTTATTAATATGTTTAATTCACTCCATAGTTACTGTTAATACCATCAATGGTGCTTTCTTATAGAAATTCCCACTTCCAAAAATTGCCATCCGCTTTCTCTTTTGCCCTTTATTTTCCCTTTCTTACTCATTTTTCGGAAAATGTCTAGGTGCGGGATTTGGCGTATTCATGTCTTAAGATTTCCATTGTTACTTTATATCACCAACCCAATCGGCCGCTTCCCCGTTTCATATTGAACAAAAATTTTGAATCGCGGGTTCCCGCATAGGCAGGTTCAACATTGCGTTTCCATTGTTCCGCCCCCTACAAATAGCATCCAGACTTCTGTGTTTGACAAAGTAGCAAACAAATTCCCCTTCATCTCGTATGCTTTCGATTTTTGTTTACTTGGTCCTTTTTCTGAATGTCTCATGCTTTTATATACAACACCCAAAGTTTATCAATATACAAATTGCCCTCTCGACATTGTGCTTCCACTGTTCCCCTACGCACAAAAACACTAGAAAATTTGGGTCATTTTGCGATGACTATTTTGACGCTATTGTGACGTTATGTCGTTGATATTGTGATGAATCTTGAGTCTCTGAAACGTTTTTTTATGGAATGTAGCAATTTCGACGAACTTGAATAAATGTCGCAAGAGCGACGACCCTATGGAACTTCTTACAATTGTGACAAAAAAATAAATATCATCGCCAATACGACAATATAGGAAAACTAAGTGAAACCAACAGTTCGTCTCAATTGTGATGACAATTTTCGTTGTCTATATAGAAAATGCGTCGCAAAAAGTTTAATTGTCGTCTCACTTGCAATGTCAACATTTTTTGTTTTATATAGCGAATTCGTCGCAGGAATGACAACATTTCTTTGTTTATATAACAAATGCATCACAACAATTTTTGTTGTCATCACACTTGCGACAATAACTTTTTTTGTTTATATAGCAAATGCATCACAGGAACGACAACATTTATTTGTTTATATAGCAAATGCATTGCAACAATTTCTGTTGTTGTCGCACTTGCGATGACAATTTTTTTTGTTTATATAGTGAATTCGTTGCAGGTATATTATTGTCGTCGAAATTGCGACGAAAAATATTTATTTAAAAAAATAAATTAAAAAATTATTTTAGGTGGCAATATTAATATTAATATTACCATATTAATAACTATCAATAAAAAACATTGACATTATTTATTGTTTATATTAATAACTTCTTTTGCATGGGGACTTGGTGTTTTTTCCAGCAACCAAGCAAAATCTTATGCACTTTGGAAAGGATTGAAAATTTCTAAAGGTTCATGTGCTCAATCATTGGTTGTAGTGAGAGATTCAAATACAATCATTAACCATATGGAATTCATTGTGCGCTAAAATAGTCTCATTCAAGGTTACAAGGTTACATATAAAATAAATAATGCAATATAGAAGATGAAATACTCAAAGAAAATGTGTCTAAACTGAAATATGTTCTCGGGTGGTACAACAACTATTTGATAATACTTATTTCAATAGGTCAATGACAATGTATGGCTTCGATGTAAGAGTTTCACATGGTGTATTTTAAAAATACAAAACACAATCCTAAGACTCTAACACAACACTAATGACCTTCACTCAAATAGTTAAATAGTAATTAGGCCTTCCAAGTGCTTCAATGTATGGTTATGCAACCCACCATAGAAAACACATGAAGGCATGAGAGGCACTATGATTCC
>JZKD02S1674005.1:361806-394825 GCA_000966675.3 Picea glauca
TCTTACATGACCAATCTCTTGGACCAATTTTTGTTAAAAGATAGGTCTCCTTTTTTTTTTTATGAATATGCAAACATACTATTACTCCCATTCATAAAACAATTATGTGTTATGCATGCTATGTGTCATTTTCTTTTCCGATTTTGAATTTAGGTATACAAGGAAATGAAGGAAAATTTCATGACACAAGAGAAGAAAATGATTTATACCTTTTTGGAAATGTGTTTTGTATCGTGGAGGTGACCACACTTCAAACCTTCATTTTTCAAAGACATTAAAAGGTTAAATGACTGAATAATAGCTAAACATCTATGACCACCCATATTTCTCGATTATGTCATCGCTCTATGATTTCAATGTTCAACTTGTTACATCCACATTCTCAATCAAGGTATTTAGCATGTTTATGCATGGAAATAATTCCTCTTTGTATTCCAGCTTGTGGAATCATAAGACCTTAACATTGAAATCCTTGGGTTCTTGTCCTTGGCTTATTTTTCTGCTCGCAATGATTTGTGGAAGGTTCAACATCATTGTACATATCATAGAGGAATGAATAAGTAGGCTTTGAGGCAATGTTGATTAGCAACACCATGTCCATGACACAATGAAAATACACAATGAAAAGAATGATAATGCTCTTTGCCATGTGAGACACAATGTCACGAGACTTTCAAAGTTGAATATATCATGTCACAAGATTTTGGAAGTTGCATCATTAAGAGAAGCTGAAATTATCATTAAGTGTATAACAAAATTACATTCATAGATATATACAAGCCATAGAAATAGGCTTGTGTATATTATAAGATGAAAAAGTACCCATAATGTCAATGCATTATATGCATCATTACATGTTCAGCTATATAATATACATCTAACTGTCTTATAAAATTATTACATGACATCATGAATTTCTTTCAGGCTTCTTTTGTGCTTTATAGTTCTTAAGAAAATCATCCATGTCCATGTCTTCGTTTACTGGGTGCTCTTCAGTAGTTGATGTTGTTTCAGTTCTTTCATGTCGAGTACGTATGGTCTCGTACCCACGGCATGGATGCTGCTGTGAGGGGCCATCACCTAAAAAAATAAAAAATATTAAATTTATATGGCCAATTTTTCAATATCATTGAAGTAGTTCATTAATATTAAAAAAAAACTCTGCAATGTAATTGTTTACCTGGTCCTCTAGTCAGCATCGTTGGAATGGTTGTTGTCATGTTCACTTGATCTTCAGGTCGAGGAGGATCATCTATGATATTCTATTCCATTAAAAATTCAAATTTTATAAGTACAAAATTATTAAGTATATGATTAATATATAGACATTTTACCGTCGTGGGCCTCAGTCACAGGAACATCTTGGGGCTGCACCTCACTGGGATGGGGTTGTTGGGGAACACCATGATCTTCCTGGTGTGTGAGCACCTGGTGTGTGAGTGAAATTTGAGTCCAGAAAACCCTCCCATATTGTTAAGGCATGCAAATGGTCTATTCAGGTCAAATTTCAATGCATACAGATACAGTTTGAAAAAATTTCAATGTTGTCCCCATTCACATGTCATTGTTGACCACCTCTAGTGTTTTTATGGTATTGATTAAGAAATCAATGAAAAAGAGGGATTTTTCATCACAACTATGACGCAAATACATTGTATATACATTAATGTAGAACCTGAAATAAAAATGAAGAAAGACCGACGAAATCCTAAAACTTCATCAACCAAATTGGGTACTTTGAAAGAAAATTAGGGTTTATGGTTTACATGATGAATTGATGATGGAAGAAAGTGGGTGTTTCACTCAAATTTGAGTCCAAAAACCCTCCTATATCATTAAGGCATGCCAATAGTCTATCCATGACAAATTTCAGTGCATACATAAATTGTTCAAAAAAATTTCAATGTTGGCCCCATTCGCAGATCCTTGTTGCTGATGTCTAGTCCTCATGCAATTTTTTTTCCTCGTTCCTCGTTCCTCATTATTTTTGTACAAAACATACTAATGGCATAAAGTGTCCCACATAAAGACCAAATTAATATCCGCTACATAAGTCTTTTGTATTTTTTCAACGACTATGTAACGAATCTTAATTCTAAGAAGATTCAAATAAGTAAAAATATTGATGAAATCTTATACGATCATGATGCTATAAAAATGAAAGGGATTCTCTTGGTTTCAAGAATAATTTATCCTGTACTGAATAAGGCCAACCATGTGAAGGTGGAAGCTCACATGGCCCCTCCCCTCCCCCTCACATCACTCTCAATTGATCCCCAAAACCCAATCTATAAAATATAAAATAATCGAAAGCAACGTCCTATTAATATTCATGCATAGAAACTACAAAAACAAAAATGAATGAAGGTACATGAAATTATGTGTTTCTAAATGATATTTTTAGTCTACCACATAATTTACTATATTGACAACTATTTTCAGGTTTCAAATAATAATTAAACATGTAACCTAGGATATAAAAATGTCGCATAAAACTTAAAAACATGTAATTAACCCGTGACATTAAAAGTAAATTATTTTAAGAGAATAATTTAGAAAATTTAAAATATTATATAGTCACGTACCTAATCCAACCTCAACATCTGTGTAATCATCCTTATTGTCTATCTTTATCTTCTTCATCGAACTCGACATCTGTATCATCATCTAGTTCTGAAACGATGTTGAAAGGATTGATGATATCATCATCGTCATCAATGTCATTTTCATGCATATTTTCATCGACATCATCATAAGGAATTGCAATGCTGTCTCCTCCACCTAGATCATGATAGTCTTTGTCTTCTTCATCTGTAGACCCTCCATGATCTTCCAGCTCTGTCTAATATTGTTTCAAATCATCCTCTTGATCTTCAATATCATCTTCTTCCTGTAAATGAGTATTCTTAATTGGCCTTCCTCTGGGATCATATATAACAACAAATGACCAATCCCTTTCACCTGGAACATTTGAGTAAAAGACTTGTTCACATTGGCTTGGAAAAATGACGTAGTACCTCAACCCTCAGGTTGGAGTCCGCACGGGATCTTTCAATTTCAGCCCCTTAGAGTCTGACTGGCTCTTCAATTTCCTCTTCGGAAAATTTATTCAAACACCCAACTGAGTGTATGTCATAGTTCCTTATGAGTTATTCTCACGTGATCTTTGTACTGGCATGAAATCCATGATCAACACCCAACTGACATTAGGACTTTCCCCTTTTCCTTTCGGGATACCATATTTCATGAGTTCACGAATCCTGTTGTCGAGCGCCTTACCTCTTCGACCTCCGAAATCTGAAATACCAAACACTAGACCCTTCTCGCCATTGACTTCGGCTTTCCACTCATCGTGATTTCGGGAGTTGTGATGATGTGCAACTCTATCTCTTGACTCCTGGAGTCCTGAAATCTGAATTGTCGAAACGCTCCTCTACAGTTCCTTCGCGTTTCAGAGATTTGATCAACCAAAGGTTTTGTGCACACTTCGGACTTATGACCCCAAAAATGCCGAAATGATCTGGACAATCCAATGATCGAAATCAACGGTCCACATTAAATCCTTCCTTTCAAAGGTGAATCTTTCCAATGCTTAACTTCCCCCACAACTTTCTTGGATCCTACGGTCCTCGCTATTTCGGGAGTTCTCCTCGAAGAATTATGACCGTTCAGTTTCCTCCTCAATAACCTTTGGCTCAAAATTGACTCTGTGATCCTTCTTTGGGGCATGACTTCTTCACAATGACTTGAGCTTCCTGATTTCTCTTGAATGATTCAAAATCCCTAACCCTTCTTAGATTTCTTCGCAAACTTAGGTATTCAAGGAGACTCCTGCAAGCACTCCTTATGACAATCCTTCAATTACTTCAGCGTACTTGAACTACCGACTCTGTGCACTTTCTTTGCAATAAAAGTCCTTCAATATCTCAACCTTAGTTGATAAGTTCTAAGGTCTCGACCAGCCTGTGCACACCTTGCATAACTTCTGTGCTTGTCTTGCACTTCTGCTGGAATGAGAACAATGGTATCTCTCCTGATATTTCAGAGATAAACTCTGAACCTTTGTCACGCACTCCTTGCAGGAAATTCTCTCAGGAATTGAAACAACTAAAACTCATTCTCTTTCTCTCTTAGAATTTAAACATTCAACATGAAAACATACATTCACACACAACATAATACCAAATGCATGACAGAGAGAGTAAGAAACTGTAAGCAGACGATTCAACATGTATACACAGAAAACATCATAACACAATGAGTTTGAATCAAAGCTTCATATATTAATTCAAGATTCTATACATGGGTTCCCCTCTACAACTCTTCTGCTACAACTCTCTTCTTCCCTATGCTAATGTGCTTAATGATCTAATTCTGATTGATACAGTGATACAAAGATGAGGGTGTCTATATTCGTTTTTCCTCATGTTCCTAAAACTGTCTAATCTAGAATTTAAATCTACCTACTTTCATTAAATGGGCATAAATGCCTTTTACATCGACAGATGAGAGAAGATTGCTCAAGATCTGTTTACAATCACTTATTCATAAATGCACGTACACCTTCCTTAACTATTTCATTAATATTCCTTCCTTAGTCTTTGAAAATATTTCAAAACATTTTCAACATGTGCAAAAATGTGTTGCGCTCATCCCAGCTGTCTTCCGCCTCCGCGCTTGCTTACTACTAGTGATGCTCCTGCATCATACTCCCTCTCTTGAAAAATTTCATGGACTCATGTTCATGAGTTCTTGCATGGTTTGTCCATGCTTCTGAATCTCTTCTTCATTCTCCCAACTGGCATCTTCAACTGGATGTCCCTTCCATTTGACCAAGTATTCAAAATACTCTTTTTTCCTGGTCCTCTTGTTGATTCTCTTGTCAAGTATACTTTCCATCTGTGGCTTTTTAGCTACAAGAATTTGTTTAGTCCACTGAACCTCTGTCTGTTCACTGTCTACTCCTGCTTCTTCAGCTCTGTAAGGGTACAAATCTGAGATGTTGAATATCGGTGAAATTCTGATCCCATCGGGTAATTCGATCTCATATGCATTTGCCCCAAATTTATTTAAGATCTTGCATTGTCCAATATTATTCATTTTTAGTTTGTTATATGTTCCCCTTGGGAACCTTTCTTTCCTCAGATGTGCAAGAATCGGATCACCAACTTCAAACTGAAGTTCTCGCATGTGTTGATCTACTCTGTGTTTATACTCTTGACTCGAATTTTGCAAATGTTCCCTCACTTGGCTATGAAGTTCCTTCATTGCCTCTGCAAAATCCTCTGCACTAGCACTTCTATTTTCATTCTATTTTGAATCCTTCAATTCAAAAACTCCCCTTGGCTGCATTCCATACAAAAATGTAAGACTGCGCAGTGCATAAACTGAGTAAGTGCACAATTCTGGAGAGTAGCTACAGTTGTAGCTACTGCAACCTATATTCTCATCTTAGGATTGGAATTTCTCTTGGTTATGGTTTGGAGTTTTTTCTTGGTATGATAACTATGGAGAGTGATGCACTACCTTGATTGGCTATTAGGCCTAGGGTTTGCTTCCAAAATTATTCTTTGTCATGGTTAAGGTGCTCGGGGGTGGCTTCAGCCTATGGTTGTGTGACAATATTGTTATATTATCTATGGTTAAATACGCACACCTATTATTCCTAATAGGTTATGGGCCCACACTCTCTTCATACATTCTAACCACTGGAATATATATTGGGAATATTTTTCTCAGTTACAGTTGGAGTTGCAGTCAATTTTTTCTACAACAATAAAACCCTAACCCTCTTGTTGAGGCACCTTAAGTGAAGAGATTGATCTAATTTCTGTATAGCCTAGTGCGCCCTAGCCTAGCGCACCTCCTAGTATGCTCATCAAGGTAAGATGTCAAGTTTGAGTTTTTGGTCAAATTTAAAGGTTGACCAAGTCAAAGTAGTCATGACTTACTTTATGAAGTTATAAAATAAGTTAGAGGGGGATTCTAACATCAAAGAATGGAAGAAAAGGATTTATCTCATCCTTTCCATGAAAAAAGTGTTGGATATTATGAAAGGAAAGATCGTGGAACCACAGTTTAAAGAAGAAAAAGAGAAGGAACCTCATAACATTGCAGTTAAGGAGAAGTTCAAAGACAATGACATCAATGCCATGAGTATCATAGTGGACTCTGTAAAAGACTACTTGATACCCTACATCTCTCATCTTGACTCATCTAAGAAGATGTATGATGCCCTAACTAACCTCTTCTCAGTCAGAAACATTGGAAACGTAATGAGTCTGAAAAATGAGCTCTGTAACATGAAAATGAATGATAATGAAAACATAACATCATACCTTGTGATAATATCTCAGTTAAGATATCAACTACAATCTATTGAAGAAATCATTTTAGAGAAGGAACTGGTAAATACAATACTCAATGGTATTCCCAAGACATGGGATGCATTTTCTGCAAGCATTAACACAAGAAAGGAGTATCTCACATTTGAATAACTTTGGACTTGTTGTGCACAAGAAGAATCAAGGATTAACACAAAAGAGAAATCCCAAAATAAATACGATGATCAAGCTTTTACAACAAAGTTCAAGAATTTCAAGAATAAGAAGTTTGGCTCAAGGAAGAAACCAAATCAAGAAAAGGATATGTCAAAGACACAATGCTTCAACTGCCGAAAATATGGTCACTACAGGAACCATTGTCCCGATTTAAAGAAAAGGAAGGAAATAGATGAAGCAACAATTGCCAAAGAAAAAGAACCCTCAAAGAAACTCAAGCAGGATAAAACAAACTTCTTCTTTTAAGACAAGGTAACAATATTCTTCATAGTTCTTGTACATACCATGTTTACATAGTTTATGTACATATCATGCATATCTATTTCCTAGAAGATAAGATGTTCAAGTGAAACAATACCTATGGAAGAATAATAAGATAGGGATTGCTATCACGATGACTACAAGTCAAGCAATACACATGAAAAGATAAAGTACAATGACAATCCTTGGTAACAATTCCTGTGGAAGGTATTACATAAGTAACAACTGCAAGATAAACTGAAATAAGAATCAAACTTGAAGAAACCCAAAAGAAGTAAAAACAAAAAGAAATCAACAATCAAGAGAAAATTAGAAAAATACTCGTGACACTTTTCATAACGTAATAAGGATGCAGACGCAAGCGTGGACTCTCTTAGATGGAGGGAGCTGATTATATAATTCCAAAAGAGGAGCATGCATTCATGCATGAAGCAAGTATTAGGATGGAGATAATCCTAAATGATATGGTCCATTGAGGATTATGAAGTATATGTCCATGTTCCAATTGAAAGTAGTAGCCATGATAAACAATATGTGTTCAGTTTGACTCTAGAAGAAGTCTTCTTCGAAAATAATCCTTAAAGTATCCTTGGTTGTCCATGTACATACATGATCCTATGATTAAAGGAAGATTTTGGAATATTCAGGGCATGGAATCCATAGAAAACTCCATGGACCCAAGAGATAAAGAGAAACATGAGGAAGAACATGAGGATTCCAAGAGAGAGAAAAAATCCAGAACAACCAGTTATTATATCGAGAATCACAAGACTACCATATTGGTTTGAACCCACTAGAAGAAATCAAGTAGAAGAAATGGAAGTTATGATGAACAACATTATATGTAAGAAATTGTGAAAAATGATTATGAATGGAAGCATTACGAGATTCAGAACTACAGGTTCTTTCAGAAGGAGGAAAAGACTATGATAATAGCATGTTCCTGTAAACCAGATACACCTCTATCTTAGATATTATATCTCTTACAGTATCCATATATTTAAGTTTACATCAGTTTGTTGTAAAAGACTTTTCTCCCAATAGGAATTTGAGGAAGAAGCTTATGTAAAGCAATCTCAAGTTTTTGAGGTATACCAGAAAGAGACCCATGTATGCAGATATAAGAAGACCTTGTATGGATTCAAACAACTTGATGTAGAGTATTTCATATACAACAAAAGTGTGGTGAACAATTTCTATGACATAGAAAGTGTATCAAAATAGTTACTCAGAAGTTTGGGATGATGGATTGCTAATCCATGGAAAAATCTCATGATGACAGAAAAAGTGTTACTTGGATATGCTTCAGTTTGAGCCTTGCCACAATGTCATGAGCTAGCAGGAAACAACAATGTTGAATTCGACCATGATATATATTGTAATGATCATAGCTACATGAAGCATTCGGATAAAAACAGTGTTCCATAAAAGACCAAAGTACATTGAGATCAAGCATTACATTCTCCATGATGAAGTCTAGAAAAGAGAAGTGGTTATCCAATATATATCCACAGATGAGAAGATAATAGATATTTTGGTAAACCTTTGTCCAAGATGAAAAGATTGTAAGATGGGGCTCGTGGAGATGAATTCCTTATTGAAAATGGAAGATATTACTCCCAGTTTGGGAGGTAGCACCGATGTGTTATTGATTTATGGACAATCATTTTTCAGTTCAAAAAATGGTCCAAGATGAGCAGTTCCTTTCTAGTTCAGAAAGTGGTTTAAGATTTCTAATGGACAAGCATTTTCCAGTTATAAAAATGGTCTAGATCAGACAATCATTTTTGTAATGAAAATGGTTTGATATATTTTTGATGTACCATAGACAATGATTCCCCTTGCGGCCAGTGTGGGGGAATGGTCTAGCATAGTCATTCTTCTTGGCATTCACTCTGAGTAGTGGTCAAGTAGAATGGTCCTCCTCACCGGTCGGTTATTCTTTTGAATTTCACAGTTGTGAGCAGTTTCAAAGAATGGTCCATTTTGGAGGTTGGTGCAGGACATTCATTTCCATTAAGAAATGGTTTAGACAATCATTCCCTAGGGTAGACTCATTCTATCCAAGTTGTGCTAAGGTTAGTGCCAGAGTAGTGTCCCAGTTAGGTGAATGGTCTAGGTTCAACAATTAGGTACAGGCATTCCATAGGGAGGACTCATTCTCTCCAAGTTGCACTATGATTAGTGCTGGAGGAATGGCCCAGTTAGGTGAATGGACCAGGCTCATAAATCAGGGAAAATTATTCTTCTATGCTTGAGAATAATAGTCCAGATAGACCATGGATGATGTTTTACTTTATGAGGGAATATGCTCTTCCATATTATCATAGATGTGAGTGGAAGAATGACCTAGATGACTCAATTTATATCATGATATTGTTTCTATGTAGGTTGATATTAGATGATATGATTTCTATGGAGACTATATGTCTCTGGACACTAGATGTATGCTACTATGGTGGATGTGTTCCATTGGTTGTGACTATGCATCAATGATTAAGTAGTCATTTGCTACTTTGTGTGGTTGTGTACCACTGGATAGTAGTTGTGTACTACAATGGATAAATACCATTGTGTTATATTGAATGACATTGTTGTTATTTCCATGTAGACTATCAGTAGTGTTGAAAATGATTATCAGCTAGATGGATAGTCAGTATCCTAGTGGACAGACATTCTCCAGACAGAAAATGGTCCAGGACATTTATTCTTCTAGGACATATGTCTGAATTAGAAGAATAGTCCTTGTAGCTCATGGCGTGGCTTCTAACATCTGTTGAAATAGTTATTCTTCCAGGACATATGTCCGGATTAGAAGAATGGTTATTGTATCACTCTGTGGAGTGAGTGACTTATTCAGTATCATGCCTGATTACTCAGATGGAGTATGGATTTAAGAGATGATGCAATTGATGCTATCATATAATATTGATAATAATGAGGGAGATCATGATCTAATCATGAGATAACATGTATGGATATGATGATGTTGTTGATTGAATGGTATGTTTTTTCTCAATACCATTGCTTTCAATACCTCCCTAGCTAGGAGGGAGTGTTGATATTATGGTAGATGCATGAGGTATTAAACTCCACGTATAAACTTGAAAAAAATAGAATATTCCGGGAAGCAAGAAATAACCCTAAATATTTGGACATAACCCTAGAAGACAAGTCCACTAACGGAAATATTTAATATTGATTTTTTAGCCTCTAGAATGAGAATTCGGCCCAGATAGCTAAGGAGAAGCAGTATAAATACAGGAGACCAGATCTCATTTGATACACACATCTCGCAACTGCGGAAATGTAAGAGTGTGCACTGCAGAAACTAAGTAAGTGCGCAAGTGTGGAGAGTAGTTGTAGGTGCAACTACTGCAACATGTATTGTTGTCTTAGGATTGGAATTTCTCTTGGTTATGATTTGGGCTTTCTGCTTGGTATGCTAACTCAGGAGAGTGATGTACTACCTTGATTGGATATTAGGCATAGGGTTTTCTTCTGGAATTATTATCTTTCAAGGTTAAGTTTCTCGGGGGTGGCTTCGACCTATTGTTGGGTGACAATATTGCTATATTTTCTATGGTTAAATGAGCACACCTATTATTTCTAACAGTTATAACTTCAGAAAATTATGCAAATAATTTACCACTAAGTTTTTTAACTAAAAATGCACAATAGAAGTATTTAGAAACCAAGCATATAAAATATAAAGATGCCAGAAATATCCTGGAAACCCCATTGTGGGGAAAACCAACAAAGAGAGGGATTTATTTGGCTCTTGAGAGAAATATTACAGTAGCAAAAAAATAAAGAAATTTCTTACGAGAAATTTCTCCAGAAGAATTCCTCTCCTCCTTAGAAAATTTGGTCCAACAAAATAGTTGTATGACCCATCTTTTGTTTTGGCTTGTATGGCCCTACCTATATGACCTTTCTACGGCCCAAGTACAACCCTCTATGACCCAATCATATTCAAACTTATTTTGTTGAGTTAAATCAACCCTAGCTCAACTTCTCTCTCCCTCCTCAATGTGCCCTAGAATCGACCCCTTGAATGTTATTTTGTATGACCTGAAGTATAGCCTGTGTACGACCTCCACTAGCTGCCCAAAACTTTCCTAGAAATCGACCTCTACCAACCTCTCTCCCTCTTCCTTCTCTCAGCCAAGCACCCCTCTTCCCTCTTGCTCAAATGAGTACTCTGTATCCATATCACCCTCAACCACCTTCTTATCCCTCTAATTCATGTTTTCAAGAATGTTCTAGAAATATCTTGAAATTCACTTTTGTGAATTATTAATTTATGAAAAAGTGACTTTTTCAAAAATCTGAGTGAAAAGTCAACAAAATTCATTTAAGTTACTTTTATACTTTTTATAATTTAAAAACTTAGGATAAAATTAATAAATATGATCTGTTTATTTAATTATGTCCATCAGTTAGCCTTGGACACATAGGCTTAGCTCAGACACCTTCTAAGCTACCAAATTAACACTCCCTCTTAGTGAGGAAGGTGTTTTGTACCACTCCCAACTAGACTCTGGAAAAAAAAACACTTGCCTTTCATCAAGGCCTTTGTGAGAATGTCTACTACCTTCTCTCTTGTAGGCACAAACTATAGCTTCAATGTCCCTTTCTGCACATAGTCCCTGATGAAGTGAAATTTGATCTCTATGTGTTTGGATTTTTCATGAAACATTGGATTCTCAGATATCTTGATGCAACTATGATTGTCACGGTGAATGGCAGTCGCATCCAAATCATGGCCAAACAAACTGATGAGCAACTTACAAATCCAAATGACCTCACATGCTACTAAGTTAATTAACATGTAATCTACCTTAGCAAAGATCAATTCCATTGACTTTTTGTTCATGTTGAACTAGGAAATAACTCCCAAACCCAAGTTGAAACAAAAACCTAAAGTACTCTTCATGTCCACCATGTTGCATGCCCAATATTCATATGTAAATCCTGTCATATTCACCTCATCTCTTTGGATCTAACTCAAACCATAATTGACAGTGCCACACATATGTCCTAGAACATGGTTCGCTTCCACCCAGTGTAACTTGCTCGGCTCAACAATAAACTAACTAAGTGTGTTCACCACAAAGAATATATCTAATCTAGTGTTGACCAGATACATCAGAGAGCCAATCAAATGTTTGTAAAGAGTAGGGTCCACTTCCTCTGATCTGGAAGCATATAGCTTCTTTGAGTTGGTCACCATGGTTGTAGACATAGGCCTCCAGCCAAACATCTTAAATCTCTTAAGGATATCCACCGTATACTTCGCCTATCCAAGTGAAAGTCTGACAATTTTTCTTCCACACCTCTAAATTGTTAAAGTAGTGCATCAACGCCAAATCCTTCATCTCATAATCTGAATCATTATCATTCCTTTTACACTCTGCAATGATCCTCTCTGAAACTATAAGAAAGAAGTCATCCACATACAACACAAGAACGAGCGACTCACCTAAAACTATGATATAGTAAAGGTTGGAGTCTTCCTCACTCTTGGTGAAGCCCATCACCTACAAGTAACTTCCAATGTGTGAGTGCCACACCCTGGGAGCCTCCTTGAGCCAATACAAGGCTCTCTTCAACCTACACTCATGGGAATCCTTCTCGTGCACATTAAAACCATTTGAATTCTCAATGTACATCTCCTCAATGTTGTCATTAAGTAATGTTGTCTTTACGTCCATCTGGTGGATATTCCAACCCATCTATGTTGCAATCGATATCTTGACCCTAATCGAAGTGTATCTCACCACTAGGGAGAATGTCTCATAATAATTGATTCCCTCCTTCTGAGAGAACCCCTTAGCCACAAAGTTGGATTTGAAATTATCCACACTTCCATCCACAATGTGCTTGATCTTATAGATCCATCTCGAGCCAATCACTTTGTTGGCCCTTGAACAAGTCTTGGGAGATACTTGGTCATGCTTGACCATTTTTGGGACTTCAACAACATGTCGAAGATGGAGGGCCAAACGAAGCGGAGATTGTGGAATCTAGGCCCACTTTTGGGTTTTTGGGAATATGTAATGAGAAAGGGATGTCGGCCCGTGGGTTTACCCACGCTTAGGTCCACTTTTTTAATGTATAAATAGATATCTAGGCATCTATCAGAGGAGATAGGGATGTATGTGATGTAAGTTAAGTGATAATAGATTTTGTAGGTGCTTTGTGCATGATTGTAAGAGGCTTGTAGAGCTAAGTGAAAGTCATTGTAAAGAGTTGTGGAAGGCTTTGTGCTATAGCAAAAAATAAGGGTATAGTGAGCTGTGCAGATCTTCTATCCTATGAGAAGAAGGTTTTTGGTGGCTCTGTGTTGTAACCGACCGAGGACGCTATTAAAGAAGAAGAGTTGGTGGACATATCCCCAGGGTGGGGGTGAACCACGTAAATCTGTGTGTTATGCTTTGTGCTTTGACTCTATGTATTTATCCTTTATTTTGCTAAGTGATTTGGTATATTTAGATAGATCTACTTATTCTTTGTGCTTATAGAAGTGTGTGAATGTTAGATCTGACATGTATGAATATGCTTAGTGATGATCTATCGGATCTAATCTATTTCGTTGTTGCTAAGTGCTAAAATACTTAGATCTAAGTGAATGTTGCGATGCGCTGTGCTATATGCGAAGTATAATAAGGGTTGAATATTGACGAATGATCTATGATAAGTACTCTGTAAGCGATATAATCACAGATCTGTGTCCCAGCTAAGGTTGCAGACACTTGAGTCCTGCAACCACCCCTGCCTCTAACTCGGTGTTGGTAGCCAATTCACATTTTTATCCTATCCTTATAAGCTGCCTACACCAGTGTTTTGCAACCCTTGATTTTAATTGCAATCGTTGAAGAAAACGACACTATTATTTCGTGCATTTTCACACCTTCCTTTATTCTCGTTTTCATGACTGCAAGCATGAAAACTTTAATTTCGAAGTCACATTAAAATCGTCAATGGATTATTATGGTCACTCTTGTCTATGTGTTCATTGCATTTCCAATTTAATCATAGTCGCACAGTTGGTGAGACTCCAAGATCTTTACTCATTTGGCATTCTTTAATTGTTAATATGATTTCATTTTTATAAGGTTGTGATGATATTATAAGGACTGTCATTAAGTCCTTAATACATTGGTAGTTTTATGTTCTATAGTCTTTCATTGATTTCCTTGACACATTGGTTTCATGAAAACACATTGACGTTGTGGTTTGACCCTTGGTATAATCATTTCATACAACACATATTTTATATGATCTAACCCTTGGTGTTGATTTAGAATCATTGTTTTGGTTTTAAAACTATGCAAATGCTATGCTTATGCAAATGTTGGGTCGAATTACCATAGTTTTTGTTTATGGTTTGAATGGCATTATTTTTAACATCTGCAATAGTGATTTGAATTACCATTTTCACTGTCAGTTGTACAGTGTGAAATGACTGTCTTGTAAGGGATGATCTAGCTCCACCACCCTCTCACATTCGGGCATTAATGCCTCCCTCTTATACCGGGTCATCTCTATTGATTTTTGGGTAAGCTTGTGAGCTATTCGATCCTGCGTTTACCCTGACCAAACCCTTGTCCGTTCACCCTGCTCACCGTGTGCTCCTTTCTATAGCACCAGTGGTGCGCATAGAGCCAAAAGGTAGCCAAACACTCCTGCTGTTCGACAATGCCTGTAAAGATTTGGAAAATGGTGGCTGGCTGGTGTTTATCCAAAGGTTTGAGGGTTTCAACCTTTCGGTTGCCCAACAATTCTCCCTCACCTTCGACGGATGTAGGGATAAGGTCAGAGATGTACAACTTGAGCTAAATGAAGAATTTGTAAGCTCGACTACAGGACTACGAGTTACAGGGCAAAGGTGGTTTAAAAATTCCAAAGTAGACGAGGTGTCGTGGCCGCTCCTATTCACATCTAGGAATATTGTTTCCTGTGATAAAGGTATGCCTATCACTACCCTCAAACCTAGGTGGCATGATCTTTTGGAAATTGTTAAATAATTTGTGACCTGCAAAGGTCGGTATGGCTTGGTATTTTTGTATCATCTTCGGTTGTTGATGAATTTTATAGGCTACCCTTTGAATATGCCACATTATCTCTTACGTAGTCTTTACAAGATGTCCAAAAGATTCAAGCGTGAGAAGGCTGATAACATCCTTTTTCATCACTGCTTGATCAAGATTATTATCATCCACCATTTGAGTCTTAATGGTGATTGTTGGCAAGCCTTCCTGACTAGGAATGGCTTTGCCACTCCCGAGTCTGTCCAAGTGGACAAGGTTGTGGTTACTGAAACATTGGTTGGACCGGCCATGCCACTTCATATCCTTCTACCCCCTAGCAAACCCTCGGATAACCCCGACATGGACCTACCCGATACCGTGGCCGACCCGTGTGCTAAAGAAAATGCTAAGGCCGTCAAAAGGCCTATGAGGAAGAAAGGAAAAGGTGACACTGCTGTCAACAGTGTGAGGAAGAAACATGCTCGATGGATATCGATATGTGCTAGGAATAAACCCAAGCAAAATGTTGACCAGAAACCTATCATGCTGAGAGAGGACTCAGACTCCAAAATTGAACGTTTCCTAGCTGAGGAGTACCCCTATTCTCATGGCCTATGCTCTAAGGAACCCTATGACTATGTCTCTAACTTACCTCCGTGCCTCAAAAATGACCCAAACTACCCAGGAATCAAGCTGCACAAGGAAACCCCTGGTAACTTGAACAAAACCTCGCCTCTGATGCCAAAGGCCGATCAATCACCATGCACCCAATGTAATTCCTGGCTTGAACGCTATTACACCGACATTCCCATGTTGCAATCAAGGATCAAATCGTTAGAGGAATGGGTGACAATGTTGTCGAAGGAGAACGAAAGGCTACAAGCCAACGAGAAGAAACAAAAAACCATCGGTTCAATTGTCTTCAGAAATGTCGAAGTAGCAACAGCCTTTGTCATTTCAAAATTATCATGACCGAGTCATTTTATTACTACCCAGGTATGTGTTTCGATATTGATTTTGTTTTATGAATTGGTTTGAACTAATGTAACTGATTGGAGTTGTTTTCAATTAGCTCTGTTCGTTTTAATAGATTCAAAATGATTCGGTTATAGTCGGATCATCAAAAATGATTTTGTTTTGGATCATGTACAGTAGATTCATTTTGCTAAACAAATATAGCTATGATTTGGTTATGCGATTGTATTGTGCTCAGATTAGTATAAGCGATTGATGTTGTTTTGATTATGTTTGGTTTGCTTCGAAACAATTCTATACGTTTGAATTAATATAACCGATTGGATTTTATTTCGATTAGTTCTGTTTGTTTCTAATATATTACAATCCTGTTGACTTCGACTCTGTTTTGTGTTGAATCAATATTTTCGTTTTGGATTGCATTTGACTTGCACACAAGATTTGTTTGGTAAATACGATTTTGCATTACGATTGTGTCGGTCCCAAACTGGTTCGATTCATTTCTTTTGTTTGGATTTTGAGACGATTCTGTATGCTCGAATTAGCACGGTCTTTCATGTATGCAATGCATCAATATCAAAGATTGGTTTGACAAATACAACGTAATCTATTCATTCACAAAACGACTCTGTTAGTTTTGATTTTGAAAAATGATTTTGTTAAGTTCATATTGACATATCTTGTCTCTATTGAATTCGTATGAAAGACTTGGCTAAATCGATTATAGTCTGATTCGAAATTGGTTCAAGAAGTGATTTCATTGGTTTCGAATTTTAAAACGATTATGTCTGCTCCGAATTGGTAATAACAAGTGTTGAATAGACTGGATGTATCTCTGTTACCATTCAGTTGAACACGATTTCCATTTGTTTCAAATTGGCATAAAGATTTGGTTACTGCTGGCATGAGTGATTTTCTTTGTGTTGATTTAATAATTAAAGATTTGGTTTAATAATTTGAATATATTTCGGTTAGTTTTGATAGATTTAAAACGATTCTGTGTTCAAATTAGACCAGCTACAAAATCGCAAGATTCTTTAGCTAGTCTTAAAATTTTGATTTTTGTTAATTTTATCAATAAAATATCCTCTAAGCTTATCTATTCTTGTCCCCTTTCATGTGCATACGAATTACAATGATCAATTGGGCATGCTGTGGTAATTTAGGAGATACTCTAGATATATTTTTGTTTTAGTTTGTTAGCTTGAGTCAGAAATAGAGACTTGGGATATTATCCCCAGATTTTTTGTAAACTGTTTTTGACAATTCCCACAGGGATGTTTTACCTTGTGGTCTTTATAAAATCATTTATTTTCTGTAATGAACCCATCATCATCACTGTTGGGAGAACCAGACTATGGATTTATAATAATACAGACTGGGATGAAATTTGATGTCTTGTAACAGCTTTAGTTTTCAATATATCCAACTTTTATTTTGAGTTTTCTTCATATCAGTTTGCAATTAATTATCGACTACTTTAGCTATCGTAATTCGTTGCAGGTTGATGTGACTGGGTTTATGTGTTGTCCATATCTGATATCTCTTATTTTAAAAAATACAACAATTATTGTGTTTGAGTTTAATGAATTAAAGGTTTATCTTCTTCATTAAATGAATCATGTTGTACAAATCTTTGCACACAGATTTATCTAAATATGATGATTTGTAAATTATAAGATTGCTGTAATTTTTTATGTCTTGTTTGTCCTGTCATTTATATTTGAAGAGCACAACTGCTTCCTGTTTACGAGAAGCTTGTGGAGAACTTGGTGCGGGTTTCCTCCCTCTGAATAGCTAAATCAACTATTGTATACAGGACAAACCTGAAGCGTTATTTCAGGTCGGTTTGTTATTTGTTATTTAATAGTTAATTTATTAGTGTTATTTAAGTAGTTTAGACAGATTTATAGTTAGGATTATAATTTTAGCTGCTTAGCTTAGATAGTTTTTATTTAATTTCTTTCTCATAAAATTATAAAAGATCAAAAAACAATAGTTTTGCTGTCTTAGGACAGTTTACAAATGATTTTTGCAGGTTTCATTTAAATCTGTAATCTGTAAATATTGTACATTTGTAGTTATATCTAATTCTGTTGATAATTGAACATTTAATTTTATAGAATTATTGCTGTATAGTTTAAGTAATAGACTGTATATATGTACTTCAGATTTGTTTATTAGTTTTCTTTAATTATTGTTTTTCATTTAGATTAGTTTCTTAGTGTAGTTTTCTTTTTTTTTCCTAGGACTTAGATCGGCCAACGGAGCCGCTAAACCCATCAGGGTGGATCATCCCAAACATGTTGGGTTATTTAGACAACCCCGGACCGGATCCACTCTTCCAGTTGGCGAGCGTTCAATTTTGCCCGTCAACAAATGGCTCTAGAAGGAGGGCCTAAAATTTATTAATGGCATGAGGCGGTTGTAAGACTCCTCCACCACCTAATCGCTCACCTATAGTGACAAGAAGTTATTCGAATGAAAACATCCCCCCTCAAACAACAACCACATCAAACGACGATCCATGGATCATCGTTGAACCAACAACCCCAAATCCTGCAGGTGGTGACATACAAGAGATTGTCTGCCAATCTCTCTTAAGAACACATAGTGCCTTAGCCTATTTAAGGAAACCAAATTGACCTTTGGACCAACCTTTAGATTTCTTTGATATTAGAGAACAACTTGGAGGCAATAACCTCACTTTGAACCCTACAAATCCAACCCTCACTCCTACTGCAGGGGGATCTGGAATACCTACCTCACCACCTCCATCATCTCCTTCTTCTTCCGGAGAAGACTCCTCTGACGAAGGTAGTTCCTCTTCTCAACCTTCCACACTGCCTACACCAATGGCCAACCAGAAAAATACTGCCAGACCTTGGCTTGACCAAGATGCAATAGCCATACCTGGGGCTCAACATCCCTTACCCAAACATCTAGAGAAGTGGCTTCCCAAGTTTGAACCTGACTCTAAACAGATCGTAGAAGATCACATTAAAAAGTTTATGTTAGCCATTAGACTCCACAATGTCGGTCATGAAGAGATAGTCTGTAGGTTGTTCCCTTACACTTTCGAGGGCAATGCATCTACTTGGTACTTTTCCCAGCAACCCCATACCATCACGTCTTGGGAAAAGTTTGAATCCTGCTTTTTGGAAAAGTTCGGAGATGATAAAACCCCGGAATTCCTAGTTATGGAGCTTTCTAGCTTAAGAATAAACCCAAAAGAGAAAATTAAAGACTTTAATCAAATATTCTTAACACTTAAGAACCGAATCCCTGCGGATTCCATGCCTGCCGAGAATCTTATCATAACATACTACACTAAATCCTTGCACCAAAGTATATCCATTTGGGTTAAACGATCTAAGAAATCCACGTTATTAGAGGCCTTCGAGGAGGCCAGCCAGATTGAAAAAGACATCCTTAGTTTGAAGGACACTACTAGCAACGAAACAGAGACTAGTTCTTCTTCCAAAAAGAAGATCGAAATCCTCCCTAGACCTACTTAAAGTAAAACACAACCTGAAATCTCTGATTTAGAAAACTTAACTAAAGTCGTTCAAAAACTGTCAAATCAAGTTATAGACTTGAAAAGGATGACCGAAGAAGCTTCTTCGAGCAAAGGGCCTTACAAACCCCCATTCAGGAAGCCTTTTCCCAGCAACCAACCTAATCCAACTACCGAGGGCCTTAATCTTGAAAGTTTGCAATACGCCCTTCAAACAATTCTAGAAGCCCAGGATAACTTGATGCCTCCTGAGATTCCTGGGGAGGTTGTTGAGAAAGAGACAGTTCAAGAAGAAGAGTCTTCTCCAAACATTTTTGGACACTTCTCGGATAGCATCTTTCAAGCTAACTTCGAGACAGTACATCCCTATAATACTAGGAGTAAGACAACAAACAAACCTTCTTCTGAAAACACTACGACTTTTCCCCCAAAGAAATCTAAACCAGTTGAGACTAAACAGAGTCATGTAAAACCCAACTTAGATTATGATTTAGTTGAAGATATTAAAAAGTTAAGGGATAACATTTCTGTTTATGAATTATTAAAATTCCCATTTCTGCTACAAAAAATGTTACAAAACATCGCAGAGAATAGCAAAAATGGTAATTCAAACAAGGTTGTTCAGAACAAAGCTCCTCAAAAGACTTTCGCTAAGAAAAATCCTGATCCTCATGATAAAGGAAGCCTTCCTGTAAATAATGTAAATAATGTAGATAAATCAGCTTTAGAAACTGCGAGTAAAAGACTTCCGCTAAGAAGAATCCTGATCCTCATGATAAAGGAAGCCTTCCTGTAAATAATGTAAATAATGTAGATAAATCAGCTTTAGAAACTGTGAGTAAAAAGCCACAAGCTACCACCCTTAACACTCGCAGAAATGTACCTCCATTTTTGTTAACTTTCAAAATCTTTAATAGAAACTTGCACAATTGTATGGTAGACTCAGGAGTGTCTTCCAATGTGATGCCATGGTCTATATGTCAGAAGATTAATGCTGAGGTTGAACCATCCACTTTAAACAACATCCAACTTGATCAAACAAGTGTTAAAGTTGTAGGCGAATTAAGGAATGTGCTTATAAGATTATCGTCTAACCCCAAAGTTCATCAAGTTATTGATATTACTGTTGTGGATATCCCAGAAGTGTATGGGTTGTTTTTAAGCAAGGACTGGTTGGAGCAGCTACACGACTATTTCGCGACAGATTGGTCTCACCTGTGGCTTCCAGAGAATGGAAAACCCAACAAAATCAAGGTAAATCGTGAACGCTACCTTAAGTTCACGGTCACAGATTTGAATGATCCCAACGAACCATTTACACCTTCTGTTGATTCACCCAAAATACAAGGGATGGATACCTTTTTCGGCAATTTCATGGTCGAGACTTCAGCTATCACCAATCCAGAACAACAGTCCGAGATTGTAGCATATGTGCAGCCAACAGCTTCTACACAATGGTCTCATGCACCCGATAAAAATCAAATTTGGTCTTTGTATTTTGATGGGTCAAAGTCCAAAGAAGGAGTTGGTGCAGGCTGCGTTAATATTGATCCGGCAGGTAACAAAACATTGATTGCATGTAGGCTAGAATTTGAATATACTAATAACACAGCAGAATATGAGGCTTTACTGCAGGGCCTCAGAAAATCTTTAGCCATGAACATTCAAAACTTGGCTGTCTTTGGCGATTCCGAAATCGTGGTTAGACAGGTAAGAGATTATATCCACTGTCTGTCTCCGCATCTTAAAATCTACCAATCTGAGGTATGGACTTTAATGAATAAGTTTTCTGCTTTCAATATAAATTCTATTCCTAGATTGAATAACACTGAAGCCGATCTATTAGCTAATGTAGCTTCCAAACTCTTTCTTGCAGAAGGCTTGTCCCCGGATGCATTTTCTGTCGAACTGTTGTTCAGGCCATCCGTTCCCACCAACATCACGAATAGGAGAGTCTTCAACGACGATCAACAGATTATTAGCTTCCTGCATATGGAAGAAACTTTTCAAGGCGCGGTGATAGACGAATGCACTCACGACGATAGTTTGCGCGATTTCACGGTAATACCAGATCCGAGAACTCCTGAATATTCATCGGACATCGTAAATTCTATCCCTAAATCTGTAGTTAGATTAGAGAAGTTTTACGATCTTCAAGATAAATTCAAAAAATCGGTCAACTGTAAAACCAATAGTTCCTCGTTGTCATATGAAAAAGTAAACTTAGGAACTAATGATAATCCACAGTGCATTAATTTAGGCGTGGGGTGTTATGAACAAGAAAAAGATACATTTATTAAATTGTTTAAATAATTTAAAGATGTTTTTGCGTGGACGTATAATGACCTTAAAACTTTCAACCCCAACATCATACAACACGTCATTCCTATGAAACCCCAAACCTTGCCCTTTCAACAAAAATTAAGAAAAATGCACCCTAAGCTCGAACCGACCGTCAAAAAAGAATTAAATAATCTCCTGGATGCTAAGATAATTTTCCCAGTTAGGCACACTCAGTGGGTTTCTAACCTTGTCCCTGTCCGGAAGAAAAGTGGGGAAATCTGACTATGCATCGATTTCCGAAACCTTAATAGAGCGTCTAATAAAGACAACTATCCTGTCCCACCCATGGAACAGATCCTACAACAGGTATCTGGTTTTGAAAGACTATCCTTATTGGATGGATTTTCGGGGTAAAACCAAGTCTTGATGTCTCCTCCAGACCAACTTAAAACTACCTTCCGCACTCCATGGGGCACCTATGCTTATCGAAAAATGCCCTTTGGATTGATTAATGTCGGTTCCACTTTCCAGAGAGCGATGGATATCACTTTCCGAGGCTTAATCAATCAATCCGTCGTAGTTTACTTAGATCATGTTACTATATTTTCTAAAAACAAAATCGATCATCTAGCTCATTTAAGAGCCATTCTACAACGATGTCGTAAATACAACATTTCCTTGAATCCTAAAAAATCTATCTTCGCAGTAGAACAAGGTAAACTCTTAGGATTTATTGTGTCAAGCAAATGAATGATTATCGACCCCGAAAGGACTAAGGTCATCTAGAAACTTCCCCCTCCTACATCCAAAAAGTCTATGCAATCTTTCTTAGGCCAGATAAACTTCATGAGGAGATTTGTCCCCAGTTTCTCCGAAATGGTCAGACCTTTACAAAATTTAATTAAGAAAGACACACAATATCATTGGGGACCCTTAGAAAATCAAGCTTTTAATGCAATAAAAAAGGCCATAATAGACGCTCCTTCTCTCATGAGTCCCGACTTTTCGCAAGACTTTATGCTCTACACTTTCGCTTCCGAACGCTCCTACGTTGCAGTTCTAACTCAAAAGAACGCTGAAAATAATGAAGTACCCATTGCCTTTATGAGCTCTGCTTTCAAAGGCACTGAACTTAATTACCCAGCGGTAGATCAACAAGCCTATGCTATTTTCAAAGTAGTCAAGCACTTCCAGTCTTATCTTTTGAAATCTAGGATGAAAGCTATTATCCCTTATCTAGCCATCAGGAATCTGTTAGTGCAGAAAGAACTAGGTGAAAAGAGGGCGAACTGGGTTACCTCCTTCTAGGAGTACGACATAGAAATTACCCCAACCCACATAGTGAGAGGCCAAGGGTTATGCAAGTTAGTCGTTGACTCAGCAGCAGGACAGTAAGAAGGAAACGATAGGTCAAACCTAGGATAGCACGATCAAAATGCAATCTGCTGTGCACAAAACTCTGTCAGTCTGTGGTATGACGATATAAAATTATGTCTTTAACATGGGTCAGCCACCTGTCACCTTGATCCCACTAAAAGAAGAGTGTTGAGATTAAAGTCTTCCTCCTTTCATTTGATTAATGGTATTCTGTTTCGTCAAAGTTTTGATGGTGTACTGATGCGATGCCTTGAGAAAGACGAAGCAGAAAAAGTCTTACTAGAGTTGCATGCAGGAGAAGCTGGTGGGAATTTTGGTGGAGACACCACTGCCCACAAAGTTTTGAGAGCTAGTTATTACTGGCCTACACTTTTTAGAGATTCCCATGCCTTGTGCCATAAGTGTATTATTTGTCAAAAAGCATCAGGGAGGTTACAGAAACCAGCCTTTCCTTTGCAGCCTGTTTCAGTAGACTCTCCTTTTCCGTAGTGGGGCCTTGATATCATAGGTCCAATCAATCCGCCATCCTCACAGTGGCACAAGTTTATCATAACAGCCATAGATTACTTCACCAGGTGGTATGAAGCTGCCGCATTAAGATCTGTGAATGCTAGTAAGGTAATTGCCTTTTTAAATTCAAATATTATCACTCGTTTTGGTATCCCTGACTATTTAGTATTCGATAATGCTTCTTATTTTTCATCTCTTGAGATGAGCGAGTTCTCTTTAGAAGAAGGAATTAAATTGAAGTATTTTGCCAGTTATTACCCCCAGGGCAATGGATTGGCAGAATCAACAAATAAGAATCTGATTAAAATTATCAAGAGAACGGTAGTTGAAAATCACAAAAACTGGCACAATGCACTGTTAAACGCAATTTGGGCTGATAGGGTAACACCAAAAACAGTTGCAGGTAACTCTCCCTTTTTTCTCATCTATGGCAGAGAAGAAATTTTGCCACCATACATTCTTCTTCCCTCACTACAACTATCACAGAAAATACAAGAAGAAGATTGTCCCCCTTTGGAAAACCAAATTAACGCTTTAATGAAACTAGAAGAGGTAAGAGCCCAAGCTAAACGTAAGTTAAATCAGCATCAACTAATGGTCAAAAGCTGGTTCGATTCTAGCTCTGCCTCTGATAGAAATTTCGAAGTAGGTGACCTCGTCTTGAAATGGGACAAACCGCATGAGGGAAAGGGAGAGCACACGAAATTTCAAAACTTATGGCTTGGACCATTTTTAATTGCTGAGAAACTGGGTCCCAGCTCTTTCCAATTGCAGAATCTAGAGGGGCAGCCTGACACCTATCTGGTGAATGGCCAAGCTCTAAAAAGATATTTCACTTGATGACAACCCTTTGTATACTATGTACATATTTTTCTTTTGCTTTCTTTTCTTTTGCTGTTTTGGTTTTGATCTTTTTCCTTTGCGCTTATCAGTTTTTGTTTTTGGTAATACACATACCTGCATGCTGAACTATTCAGACAAAGAAAACATAAAATTATTCCACTAAAATGACTGATGAAACATTGTGTAAACATCAATTGTATACTTCTGGAATTTACATCTGTCTTGGCAAAAAACTGTTGTTTGAAAGAAGTTAACTGATTTCGATCTATGAGTAAAGCCTGTCACAGTCATCTATTATCTTCTTACGCTGTCCCTGTTCCTTAAGGGAATGATTCAGAATATGTCTCCCTCCCTTAGAAAGTTGGTTCTGTAAATAAACCATCTATGGATCTTAATGAAGGACAGTTATAAAAAATTCTGTTGAGGTTTGTAAAAAATGTGTTAAAATATCATAATTTTCAACGTCACCCCGCTCAACTATATATCTTTAAAAAAAAAAAAAAAAATCATTAAAAGAGCTTTGGGAAGTGCTTGTAAACCCGTTGGGATACTGAACAGGTCTTCTGGTAGCAGGTAAATTCATTCATGATGCCAAGACAACTTCGCCGGGGTACTGAACGGGCCCACTGGCAGCGAAGCAATGTCAGGTATATGAAAATTTGCAAATATGAAACCTCTGACCTTGAAATGTCCTTTATTCTGATCTGGAACTTCTTGGCAGAATACAGATATCAGAGTGGGTTAAATGGAAACCCTGTCGAGGCTATAGATGCCTGCTGGAAGCAGTGACTCTGTCAACAGTATTGGAGACTTTATCTTTAATATCGTGGCTCGCTTGTCTTAAGACTGCTATCAGTTTTCATCCTTTAAACACTGCTAGAATATTTGATCATTGATGATGTTTAAACAATTTTCTGGTTGTTTCTGTGGAATTATTCCTGTTATCCTAATCTGAATTTGTTCTTTTGGCAGAGATAACTACTTCTACCAGTGTCTCGCCATTATTGGCAGCCAATTTGCATTTTTATCCTATCCTTATAAGCTACCTACACCAATGTTTTGCAACCCTTGATTTTCATCGCAATCGTTGAAGAAAACGACACTATTATTTCGTGCATTTGCACACCTGCCTTTATTCTCATTTTCACGACTGCAAGCATGAAGACTTTAATTTCGAAGTCACATTAAAATCATCACTGGATTATTATGGTCACTCTTGTCTATGTGTTCATTTCATTTCCAATTTAATCATAGTCGCAAAGTTGGCGAGACTACAAGATATTTACTCATTTGGCATTCTTTAATTGTTAATATGATTTCATTTTTATAAGGTTGTGATGATATTATAAGGACTGTCGTTAAGTCCTTAATACATTGATGGTTTGATGCTCTATAGTCTTTCATCGATTTGATTGACACATTGGTTTCATGAAAACACATTGACGTTGTGGTTTGACCCTTGGTATAATCATTTCAAACAACACATATTTGATATGATCGAACCCTTGGTGTTGATTTCAAATCATTGTTTTGGTTTTAAAAATATGCAAACGCTATGCTTATGCAAATGTTGGGTCGACTTACCATAGTTTTCGTTTATGGCTTGAATGGAATTATTTTTAACATATGCAATAGTGATTTGAATTACCATTTGCGTCGTTGGTTGTACAGTGTGAAATGACTGTCTTGCATGGGCTGATCTAGCTCCACCACCCTCGCACATTCGAGCATTAATGCCTCCATATTATCCCAGGTCATCTCTGTTGATTTTTGGGTAAGCCTGTGAGCTATTCGATCCTGCGTTTACCCTGACCAAACCCTTGTGCGTTCACCCTACTCACCGTGTGCTCCTATCTATGGTACCGGTGGTGCACATAGAGCCAAATGGTAGCCAAACACTCTTGCTGTTCGACAATGCCTGTAAATATTTGGAAAATGGTGGTTGGCTGGTGTTTATCCAAAGGTTCGAGGGTTTCAACCTTTCGCTTGCCCAACAATTCACCCTCACCTTCGACGGATGCAGGGTTAAGGTCGGAGATGTACAACTCGAGCTAAATGAAGAATTCGTAAGCTCGACTATAGGACTACCAGTTATAGGGAAAAGGTGGTTTAAAAATTCCAAAGTAGACGAGGTGCCATGGCCGCTCCTATTCACATCTAGGAAGATTGTTTCCTGTGATAAAGGTATCCCTATCACTACCCTCAAACCCAGGTGGCACGATCTTTTGGCAATTGTTAAACAGTTTGTGACCTGTGAAGGTTAGTATGGCTTGGTATTTTTGTATCATCTTCAGTTGTTGATGAATTTTACAGGCTACCCTTTGAATATGCCGCATTATCTCTTGCGTAGTCTTTACAAGATGTCCAAAAGATTCAAGCGTGAGAAGGTTGATAGCAGCCTTTTTCATAACTGCTTGACCAAGCTTATTATCGTCCACCATTTGAGTCTTAATGGTGACTGTTGGCAAGCCTTCCTGAATAGGAATCGCTTTGCCACTCCCGAGTCTGTCCAAGTGGAAAAGGTTGTGGTTACTGAAACATTGGTTGGACCGGGCGTGCCACTTCATATCCTTCTACCCCCTATCAAACCCTCAGATAGCCCCGACATGGACCTACCCGATATCGTGGCCGACCCATGTGCTAAAGAAAATGCTAAGGCCATCAAAAGGCCTATGAGGAAAAAAGGCAAAGGTGCCACTGATGTCAACAGTGTGAGGAAGAAACATGCTCGATGGATATCGAGATGTGCTAGGAATAAACCCAAGCAAAATGTTGACCAGAAACCTATCGTGCTGAGCGAGGACTCAGACTCCAAAATTGAATGTTTCCTAGATGAGGAGTACCCCTATTCTCATGGCCTATGCTCTAAGGAACCCTATGACTATGTCTCTAACATACCTCTGTGCCTCAAAAATGACCCAAACTACTCGGGAATCAAGCTGCACAAGGAAACCCCTGGTAACTTGAACAAACCCTCGCCTCTGATGCCAAAGACCGATCAATCACCATGCACCCAATGTAATTCCTGGCTTGAATGCTATTACATCGATGTTCCCCTGTTGCAATCAAGGATCAAATCGTTAGAGGAACGGGTGACAGTGCTGTCGAAGGAGAACGACAGGCTACAAGCCAATGAGAAGAAACAAAAAACCATCGGTTCAATTGTCTTCAGAAATGTCGAAGCAGCAATAGCCTTTGTCAATTCAAAATTATCATGACCGAGTCATTTTCTTACTGCCCAGGTATGTGTTTCGATATTGATTTTGTTTTATGAATTGGTTTGAATTAATGTAACCGATTGGAGTTGTTTTCAATTAGCTCTGTTCATTTTAATAGATTCAAAATGATTCTATTATAGTCGGATCATCAAAAATGATTTTGTTTTGGATCCTGTACAATAGATTCGTTTTGCTAAACAAATATAGCTATGATTTGGTTATGCGATTGTATTGTGCTCAGATTAGTATAAGTTATTGATGTTGTTTTGATTCTGTTTGGTTTGCTTCGAAACAATTMTGTATGTTTGAATTAATATAACTGATTGGATTTGATTTCGATTAGTTCTGTTTGTTTCTAATATATTACAATCCTGTTGACTTYGACTCTGTTTTKTATTGAATCAATATTTTCRTTTTGGATTGCATTCGACCTGCACACAAGATTTGTTTGGTAAATACGATTTTGCATTATGATTGTGTCGGTCCCAAACTRGTTCGATTCATTTCTTTTGTTTGGATTTTGAGACGATTCTGTATGCTCGAATTAGCATGGTCTTTCATGTATGCAATGCATCAATATCAAAGATTGGTTTGACAAATACAACGTAATCTATTSATTCACAAAACGACTCTGTTAGTTTTGATTTTGAAAAAYGATTWTGTTAAGTTCAKATTGACATATCTTGTCTCTATTGAATTCGTATGAAAGACTTGGCTAAATCGATTATAGTCTGATTCGAAATTGGTTCAAGAAGTGATTTCATTGGTTTCGAATTTTAAAACGATTATGTCTGCTCTGAATTGGTAATAACAAGTGTTGAATAGACTGCATGTATCTCTGTTACCATTTGGTTGGACATGATTTCCATTTGTTTCAAATTGGCATAAAGATTTGGTTACTGCTGGCATGAGGAATTTGATTTGGGTTGATTTAATAATTAAAGATTTGGTTTAATAATTCGAATATATTTCGGTTAGTTTTTATAGATTTAAAACGATTATGTGTTCAAATTAGACTAGCTACAAAATCGCAAGATTCTGTAGCTAGTCTTAAAATTTTGATTTTTGTTAATTTTATCAATAAAATATCCTCTAAGCTTATCTATTCTTGTCCCCTTTCAGGTGCATACGAATTACAATGATCAATTGGGCATTCTGTGGCAGTTTAGGAGATACTTTAGATATAGTTTTGTTTTAGTTTGTTAACCTGAGTCAGAAATAGAGACTTGGGATATTATCCCCAGATTTTTTGTAAACTGTTTTTGACAATTCCCACAGGGATGTTTTACCTTGTGGTCTTTATAAACTCATTTATTTTTTGTAATGAACCCATCATCATCACTGTTGGGAGAACCAGACTATGGATTTATAATAATACAGTCTGGGATGAAAGTTGATGTCTTGTAACAGCTTTAGCTTTCAATATATCCAACTTTTATTTCAAGTTTTCTTCATATCAGTTTGCAATTAATTATCAACTACTTTAGCTATCGTAATTCATTGCAGGTTGATGTGACTGGGTTTATGTGTTGTCCATATCTGATCTCTCTTATTTTAAAAAATACAACAGTTATTGTGTTTCAGTTTAATGAATTAAAGGTTTATCTTCTTCGTTAAATGAATCATGTTGTACAAATCGCACACAGATTTATCTAAATGTGATGATTTGTAAATTATAAGATTGTTGTAATTTTGTATGTCTTGTTTGTCCTGTCATTTATATTTGAAGAGCACAACTGCTTCTTGTTTACGAGAAGCTTGTGGAGAACTTGGTGCGGGTTTCCTTCCTCCGAACAGCTAAATCAACTATTGTATACAGGACAAACCTGAAGCGTTATTTCAGGTTAGTTTGTTATTTGTTATTTAACAGTTAATTTATTAGTGTTATTTAAGTAGTTTAGATAGATTTATAATTAGGATTATAATTTTAGCTGCTTATCTTAGATAGTTTTTATTTAATTTCTTTCTCATAAAATTATAAAAGATCAAAAAACAATAGTTTTGTTGTTTTAGGACAGTTTACAAATGATTTTTGTAGGTTTCATTTAAATCTATAATCTGTAAATATTGTACATTTGTAGTTATATCTAATTCTGTTGATAATTGAACAATTAATTTTATAGAATTATTGCTGTATAGTTTAAGTAATAGACTGTATATATGTACTTCAGATTTGTTTATTAGTTTTCTTTAATTATTTTTTTTCATTTAGATTAGTTTCTTAGTGTAGTTTTCTTTTGTTTTCCTAGGACTTAGATCGACCAATGGAGCCGCTAAACCTGTCAGGGTGGATCATCCCAAACGGCTTGGTTTTTTAGACAACCCTGGACTGGATCCACTCTTCCAGTTGGCGAGCATTCAATTTCGCTCGTCAACAAATGGCGCTAGAAGGAGGGCCTGAAATTTATTAATGGCACGAGGAGGTTGTAAGACTCCTCCACCACCTAATCACTCACCTATAGTGACAAGAAGTCATTCGAACGAAAACATCCCCCCTCAAACAACAACCACATCAAACGACGATCCACGGATCATCGTTGAACCAACAACCCCAAATCTGAGATCTGAAAAGAAAAGGCCAGATCTGAAAGAAAGGAGGTCAGATCTCTAGAAAAGAAGCAGGATCTGAAAGCTTTGTGCTCTAAGAAAGTTAAAAGCAATAAGTTATGATTGAAAGAGGTAAGATCTGTAAGATTTGTTCTCTGTTAAAGGTAAGAATAGTTAAAAGTTATTAAATCTGAAATATTTGTGCTCTGTAAAAGTAAGAAAGGTGGAATTTTTTGTTTCTAGAGTATGGATCTAGGTATATCTGATAGGTTTTGTCCTAGTTTGAAAGTTAGGGTGTTGATAGATGAAATAAGATGTGATATGAATAGATCTGATAATAATAATGAAAGATATGTTATACCTATGCATAGAAAGAATGTTTGGACTAAAAAATTGATGCAGGATCCTAAAAAGAATTTGTTGCAGGTTACCTCCTATGATCCTAGTGCGCAGTACAAAAAAAGATGGGGATCATTTCGAAGAAAGAGAGGATTAACCCTTTGTTATAGTTGCAAAAGACCAGGACATCTTACTAAGGAATGCCCTGGAAGAAGACTTAGTTTCCTTTGTTGTAAGGCTATGGACCATAAAGTGTTGGATTGCCCTAGAATGATCGCTAATCTTGAAGGAATGAATTTGATCAAAGAAAACCCTAAGGAAGATCCAGAAAAGGCAGAACCCTAGCAAGAATCAGAGAAAGTATTGATACAAATGAAGGAGACCATGAATGACCACCGACATGTCAACTTATCAAATATCTTCAAATGCATTGAAGCAAGAATAGGGGACTTCAAAATTGACTGTGTTCTTGATGAAGAGACACAAGTGAATATTATGCCAGAAAGAACTTGGGAAGCTATAGGGAAGCCTACTATGATCCCTTCCCTAGGAGGAATTAGTTTATTCAGAGGAAAGATAATAAACCTATGTGGAAGGCTCACCTGGATACCCATGACTATCAATGGAGCTTCGATAGAAGAGGACTTTGAGATTATTAAATTTGTTGAAGATAGAGCCTTGTTTACCATGCTAATAGGAAAACCTTGGATTGATATAGATCAAGCTAGATGAAAGGAAGAAGAAGAAGTTTTGGAACAGAAGAAGCAAGAGTTAAAAGAATTTATGACCAGAAGGATCGCACACTTGATTGAGGAACAAAAGAGAAGATCGTAGATATTTAATACTAGCAACTCGGATGTCGAGGCTAAGAGAACACTAGAGGATCCCCAGAAGATTCAATATGTATCCCAGACAAGGAAGAAGTATTACACAGGAACCATAGGAAAAAATCTCAGTAGTGCGAAGTAACTAAGACCAAAGAAGAAAAGACTCAGAATTATAAAAGCATTACTGAGACGAAGCTCAATGGAAAGAAGGATAGAAATTTAAGAAAGAAAATGGATAATAATGAAAGGTTACATGAGGTTCTAGAAGAGACCTCGTAGAAAGAAAAATTGTAGAATTGGAGCTTCGTCGAAATATCAGAATAGCTACACATGGCACTTCGCCATGACAAAGAAATATAGCCGTTGGGGACGATATATCCATTTGACTGATGCTCTGAACGGCTGGAAAAACATTTATGGATCACCACCTGACCGATGGACTACACCATAATGGACAAAACAAGAGTTAATGAAGCCTCATACCCATTGCATGAAATTCGTTGCTGATTTTCCTATTTATCCCATCATGCCATGCATGAAGAACACTTTTGCCAAATCGAGAATTTGAGCTCACAACCTTGATTAAGATTGTCCAATGATCATTATGCTCTTGATTTCCATATTATTTCCATGTCTACATTACTTCATGAACCCGATATTATTAACCTTGAGCACGTATATCCGAGGACATTAGCACACTTGAAGAATCTGCAAAGGAAGTACTCATTGATCTCAGGACCGAGAAAGTCATGTCAGAAAGAAGGATGTCTATAGGTGTGCAAGCATCATCAACAAGAGGAGTCCAAGCTTCTCCTCGACTGCTCGCAGAGTAGGAACTTCTACAACCACGATAGAGACAAGAACAAAGCATAGAGACGATCTCGTGAATTCCAAGTTGATTATGGGCATCTTACCTATATATATACCTCCTCTGAGCGACGCAGTGAATAGAGATAGTGCTCCCAGGGATTTTGAGTATTCTTTGGTCACTGCATACCTCCTGAAAGGGGTGCGTGCAGTTCATGCCAACCAGGATAATATCGTAGCATTCAATTTTAGTGACTTCAACCTCGACGATAGAAAGGCTTACAACATGCCTGCCCCGCAGAAGTATTTGACCAGGAATAAAGGAAATAACTCCAATATTATCTCGTAGTCATGAACCCAGAACCTTGCACAGTCCACACTAATCAATGTGATGAAGATCCCACACTTCGGAAGGCACCAGGAAGTGAATGCACATGTCAGATTGTTGTTGTCAAGCTACCACAGAGGATACTTATGGTTGAACCGTCACATCACTGTGGATCCAACCTTGATCAATCAGATCATCGGGCTTAGCATGCAAGGTCTGTTGGTTGTGGAGCCTGATTATCTTCTTGATTCAGAGGTCCTTTCTTTTAGCTGTGTTTATACCCTATGAATTATTTACACCCCAGAAGTATGTACACTCTTCCACGCGGGGGAGTGCAGAGGGGGGTACCCCCTCCGCGGGGTCCCGGGGGGGATATCCCCTAGGCTGGGGGGTCTGGGGGAAAGAAATCCCCTAGAGGAAAAATTGCCTTGTAAATGTATATTGTAATTTCATTGTAAATCTAGACCATTCATTACAAGGTCACAGATCTAACGGTAGAGATTATGTTAGGGTTTTTTTCCCTAGAAGGAAACCCTCTTTTATGAGGGAAATGTATTGTGGCTATGGTTGATGGTGAATATTGTATTCTGA
>JZKD02S1674005.1:429307-443305 GCA_000966675.3 Picea glauca
ATACAGTAATATATTTCTTTCCCATAAAGTGAGATCTACTTTATTACATAATTCCTTGATCATATGTATATATTATCTATTGGATATATTATTTGCTTTCACTTTGGTTGGTTTGTGTTGTTTTGATCTTGACTACACGAGAGCGCTGGAGCGAAGCAGGAGCAACAAAGATTAAGGAAGCGATTACAAGGTATGTCTCTTATTCTCACTTCCAATTAAATTCAATAGTTAGATCTAGGGAAAGCGGTATATTCTGTCATGTTTTGTTCTAGATCTAGGTGGATCTAGGGAGATCAGTTTGTGTCCGCACTTACAGATTTATCCAAAAACAATACTAACCTCCCTTGAATTTCCATCTTCCATTTTTGCATTTATTTTGTTTTTTTGGGGGAGCATTGACCTTTAAAGAGGTTGTCCCTACGTGTACATGGGTTGTCCAAGCACAATCTATGTGTACACGCAGGCAGAAGAGAATCTGCCTGCATGTACACACGACTGTCCTCAATATAGCCCACGTACACCCTCAATAAGTGGGCAAAAAAGGGGAAATGCAAGAGTTAACTCTCCATTTCTTTGTGTTTGCAGGATGTATGTGCATTGGAGAGAGAGGGAGCATGAGGAAATTGATTTTTTTGTCTCTGAGGGCCCTGCTACTATCGTTTTTTTATCACAATGCAGGTTGCTAAAGTTTTTCCACTATCCGTTTATGAGGGCACAACCCAGGTTGCTAAATGAATTGATATATTACTAGCATCCTGATGCAGAGGCATTCATGCTTGAGGGGCAGTCGTTGACTCCAATGACTGAGGACATTTACTTTCTAACTGGTCTCTTGAGGAGAGGGGATCTAGTCAACTTACACACTTTCCCCCCCGGGCCACACAACATCGAGGAGTTGATTGGACTCCATTGCGAGGCTGGTACTAAGAAATTAGGTTCTCAAGTGCCTATTCATAAGATCAACAACCTATCACTCAAAGTGATAGTTCTACTTATTGGGCGGATCACTAGATCCACAACTTTACATCAGGATTCTTGGGTGCACATGCATTGTGCGGTACGGTGCTTAAATGCATGGATTTTTGACTGGAGTACCACCATGATGGATTGTATGAAGAGATAGTTGACAGAGTGTCGGATACATGAGAACTATAACTTCATGTTTGGGACCATTTTTTTCTCCTTTTTCTTCGAGAGGGTACCCAGTCTTAGTCCTCAAGAGACTATACAAGGGCACGAGGTCACTCTCTCAGCGCTATGCAGATGGGAAGCGATGTTGTTGTGACAGGGTGGGGGGAGGACCATCGAGGCCTTTAATGACAAATTTCTTGACTGGTGGTCATGATAGATTCTGGAAATAGAGGAATACCCCTATGTCAGGATTAACTTTTCTAGAGATCTTGACATGCATGTACCTCCCAGAGCAGAGTGAGGAGAGATTGGTAAGTTTGTTTTTCAAAGTTATTTAATTTTTATGTCTTTTCATATATACCATTTTTTTTGTATACCAAAGTATTTGACACTTACGTATCTGTTATGTACAAATGTGGGACCAGTGTGTTCAACAGACTTCTCGAGGACTAGGTGGCATCCTCGACTAGAGGCAGGACCAGCTAGAGCCATCAGACCAATAGTGGCAGCAAGGGGGCCTCCAGCCGGAGAGGCTGAGAGAGTATTGAGATAGGTAGAGAAGAACCTTACTGCCGTCACTCGTACAGTCCCTATGGAGGAGATTGATGATCTCCCACTATTGGCCCTTGATCAAGTTTTGGGAATTTCTTGGTCATGTTGACCTATTTTGAGACTTCAACAGCCTGTTGAAGGAGGAGTGCAAGACGAAGCAGAGATCACGGGATCTCGACCCCCTTTTGGGGTTTTTGGGAATATGTAATGGGTATGGGATGTTGGACCATGGGTTTACCCATGTTTAAGCCTATTTTGTATGTATATATAGATGTCTAGGCCATATAGAGAAGTAGTGAAATCAACATCTATGTGATGTAGGATAAGTCCCAAGAGTGCGATCTGTGTGATCAAGGATTTGTGCATTCGGTGTAAGACTTGTAGAGTAGAGTGAAAGTCCCTGTGAGAGGCCGTAGAAGGATTTGTACTGTAACGCAAGGAAGAAGGATCTAGCGAGCTGCGCAGATATTCTGTCCCTTATGGAGTAAGGGTTTTGAGGCTCTATGCTTGTAACCGATTGACCGAAGACTATAAAGAAGAAGAGTTGGTGGACATAGCCCCAGGGTGGGGGTGAACCACGTAAACACTGTGTTATGTGCTTTTTTATTTGTCTTGATGGGTTCATATGTTATATGCTAAGTGCTCTGATATGTTTAGATAATCTATTAATCCTTGGTGCTTATTATATGTGAGAATGTTAGATATGATCTAGATATTCATGCTTAGTGCTTCATATGCTCATTCTGATCCATTTGTATATGTTAAGTGCTTGAATACTGTAGATTAGTGTGAATACTGTGAAGCTCTGTTGTATCAACGAAGTGAATAGTGATCACATATTAAGGAACTGACAGTGCTAAGAGTTGTATTAAGTATTATAATCATAGATCTGTGTCCCAGCTAAGGTTGCAGACATCTAAGTCTTGCAACCACCCCTACCTCTACCTCGGGTGAGACTTCATCTTCTTCGCAGGTGTTTCCAAAAGGGTCGATAGTTAGGGATTTGTTTGTGCGTTGTCATAGTGTTGCACCCTAGGTTTTCCCCTGTGCCAACAAATGGTTCCGTTGACAGGACTGGAAACTGTGATTGCTGGGAACTGAGAAAGAAGAAGCTTTGTGCAAATATCCATCCTGAAACTGTGAAATCTCTATGCGTAGATCTGTGCCCTAGTGCGCAATATTCTACTTGACTTATAAAGCTATGTGCTGAAGAAAGAAGATCAGATCTGAAAGAAAGAATCCCGATCTAAAGAAAGAAGATGAGATTTGAAAGAAAGAAGCCTGATCTGAAGAAAAGAAGATCGGATCTGAAGGAAAGAAGCAAGATATGGATGCTTGGCATTCTAAGAAAGGAGATCAAATCTGAAGAAAATAGGTAAGATCTGCAAGCTCTGTGCTCTGATAAAGGTAAGAATAATTAAAAATTTTAGATCTAGAAGATTTTTTCTCTATAGAAGTAAGATAAGTGGAAATTTTTATTTTTCGAGTATTGATCTAGGTATGTTTAATAGAATCTGTCCTAGTTTGAAAACTAGAGTATTAATAGATGAAAGAAGGTTTGATATGAATAGATCTGATCAGACTAGTGAAATATGTGCTATACCAATGCATAGAAAGAATGTTTGGACTAACAAATGGATGCAGGATCCTAGAAATAATTTATTGCAGGTTAGCTCCAATGATCCTAGTGCGTAGTACAGGAGAGGTTGGGGATCATTTAAAATAAAGAGAGGATTGAACCTTTGTTACAGTTGCAGAAGACCAGGAAATATTGATAAGGAATGCCCTGGAAGAAGACCTAGTTGTATTTGTTGTAAGGCTATGGACCATGAAGTGTTGGATTTCCCCAGAATGATTGCTAAGCTTGAAAGTATGAACAGAAGACAAGAAAACCCTAAGCCAGATCCAGAAAATAAGGCTATAGTAGAACCCCAGAAAGAATCAGAGAAGGTATTACTGCAGATGAAAGACACCTTGGATAACCATCGACATGTTAGACTATCAAAGTTTTTTAAAGACAAGGAGTGCCTTGAAGCAAGAATAGGGGACTTCGACATTGACTGTGTTCTAGATGAGGACACACAAGTGAATATCATGACAGAAAGAACATGGGAATCTATAGGGAATTCTGCTACGATCCCTTCATTAAGAGGAATAGGGCTATTCAGAGGAAAGTTGGTAAACTTATGTGGGAAGCTCGCTCAGATACCTATGAACGTTAATGAAACTTCGACAAAGGAAGATTTTGAGATTATTAAGTTTATTGAAGACAACGCCCTGTTTACCATGTTAATAGGAAAACCTTGGATTGACAGAGCTCAAGCCAGATGAAAGGAAGAATAAGAAGCCTCAGAGCAGAAGAAACAAGACTTAAAAGATTTCATGGCTAGAAGGATCACAGAATTGATTGAAGAACATGAGAACATATCGAAGCTAGTTGTCACTAGAAACATTGATGTCGAAGCTGCAAGAACATTAGGAGACCCAAAAAAGACTGAATTACTTACTCCAGATAAAGAAGAGGTATTACCCCTAAATCCTAGGAAATAATCTCAACAACGCACAGTGACTATGTTAAAAGATGATAAGAATCAAAATGGAAAAGAGACTACCGAGACGAAGCTCACTAGAAAGAAAGCTAGAAAGCTAAGTAAGAAGAGGGATAAGATTGGAAAGTTATAGAAGATCCCAGAGGGAACTTCGCAGAGAGAAAATTTGCAGAATTGGAGCTTCGTTGGGATATCAAAACAATGACACATGGCACTTAGCCATAGCGAAGAAATATAGTCGTTGGGGTCGATATATCCATTCGACTTCTACTCCAAACAAACAGAAAAACAATAAAGGTTCGTCATCAGATCATTGGACCGTGCCATAACGGATCGAACAAAAGTTAATGGAGGCTCATAACCATTGCATGTGAACCATTTCCGAGTTTCCTACTTATCCCCTCGCGCCATGCATGAAGAACACTTTTTCTAATTAAGAATTTGAGCCCACAGACTAAGCTGATTTTTATAGTAATCATTGTGCCCTCGGTCTCTATCTCATTACCGTGTCTAAGTTATTCCCCAACCCCGCAAATTTTTCACCCCGGGTGCGTATGTTGGAAGCATTGAGCGTTGCTGAAGAATTTTTGATCGACTTGATGATAGAGATATTCATGTTGGAAAGAGGAGTGTCTACAGGTATACAAGAATCTTCGATGAGAGGACTACAGGCCTCTCCGTCCACTACTCGAGCCGGACCATCCTGGCTAGCTGATGAGAAACGAACAAAGCACAGAGATTATATCGCGAATGCCAAGATGATTCCAAGAATTTTACCTGCCTATATACCACCTCTGAGCGACACAATAAACCAAGACAGTGTGCCTAGAGACTTTGAATATGTGTTGGTCACTGCGTACCTTCCGAAAGAGGTGTGTGCAATTCGTGTTGACCAGGATAAGCTCACAGTGTTGAAGTTTAGTGACTTCAAACTCAGTGATAGGAAGGTTTACAACATTCTTTCCCCTCATAAGTATCTGACGAGAACCATAGGAAATAACTCAAATATTACCCCTCAGTCATGGAACGAGAACCTCGGATAGTCCACCCTACTGAATGTTATGAAGATTCTGCACTTCGGGTGACACTAGGAGGAGAATGCATGCATCAAATTACTGTTGTATTTCTATCATGGAGGTTAATTATGTTTGAACTATTGCATCATATTGGATCTGACATTAATCAATCGCATCATAGGGCTAAGCATGCAAGGCCTCGACCCACAATATTTATACCCTGGAAAGACCGCGGATCATGCTCTCACCCAGAGAATAAAGGATACCTATGGAGATGTAGATAAGGGAATGCGAGGCTACAACGTAGCCTCTATCTAGAGTGGTGCAGTGCACCTATCCTATCAACTGATCATAGGGAGATTAGGTCATAAGAACCAGCCCACCCAAGTAACCATATTTGTAGTCGACCTGGCAGGGAAGTGCGCGCAGGGCCTACACATGAATTGGGTGAAGTACTTGGTGAACCAATTAGAAATGGACTGTAAGGAAGTGAAATACCAAGGATATGAGTTCCACTTCAATTGGCTTCTCATATTAATTGCGTTCATCCCATGGGAGATGCCAGAAGGTGCGACCTTCCCATACATCGAGCCCTTTGAACCACTGGCCTCGAAGTTCAGTATGTTGTGGTACTCCAGCAACATGAACAAGCAGTGGCAATCAAATTATTTCTTCCACACTTATTACACCCAACTGAAGACTGCTATCTAGTCTGAACCTCACATAAACCCAAACACACTCCATAGGTTTAGAACCTTGATGAAATTAAGCACGGACCGCCATTTCATCTATATCACAGCGCGCGCTGATGAACATAAACAACAACTGCAGTCATACAACAAGATGACGGAGGAAGACTTGGAATATATTACCAAGGAATGGTCAGCGGACCTCCTTTCTCTAGTGAACCTCATAGAGCTATCTGATATCGACAGTCCAGAATCAACGCACGATACACCTGGACTGAGCAAGACCAAGAAAAATGAAGAAGCCTAAGATGTAAGAAGTACCTCGACGAAGACTAATTCTATCTCACCTGAGAAAGGAGGTGATGGTAGAGAGATACATGGCACAAAAGTGGAACAGAAGAAAGGAAAGGTTACATCGCCTAGAGACGAGGAGGACCCCTCGAAGAAAAGGAAGGTTTACCCTTTGAAACCTTCCTCAAGGAAAAAATCGAAAGAAACTAGGACTATGTTTGAGACCACCCTCACTTCAGATGAATTCAACTTCATCATCGCAACACTGAACGATGCTTCGTTGGAGATAGAAGAGAAGTAGGAAGCTAAGAAGGAGGAGGTGTTTAGTCGGATCAAGGTTGAACTTCAAGAAGTGTATCAGGCACTACAGTCCATCCACGCAGTTTCTACTGCACCTCTATCAGCAGGAACACCAGAAATAGGAGATGAGCCAGCTCAACTCCACCAAATCATTGATACAGTCGAACCTCACCTTTGACGAGAACAGGAGATAGCGCAAGCCACCCAGGCTTTGGTGCAAGAACAGGAAGACCTTCTAGATTAGCACAGTACTGTCGAACGTGAGAAGCTTACTCTACAAGAGAAATTAGATGAAGAAAAAGCTTAGTTGCATAAAGAAAAGGAATAGTTGGTCACAAAGAAACTTGAAGTAAAATAATTGGTTCATAGAGAACTTCTCTCTGTGACAATGATCGAAGTAAATACTGTCAAGAAAGTTCCACAGCAGGTGGCACAACTCGAAGAAGTAATCCAATAGCTCCAACAATGCATAGCAGACTTGGAGCTCCGCATTGTGCCAGAGACTCCTCAAGATGTAAGGGACCAGTGAGAAGCAACTTCCCCCAGCGCAGTTGACATATTAAAAGATCTTTCCTTGGAGTGCAAGCAGTTGAGTAACCGAAGCACTCAGACATATGAAAACCTTACTGAGAATCCTGAGTTATAGGAATTGGAGTCACAACTCCAAGAAATGAAGGAGTACGCAGATACACTACAGGAACAGTTGAAGGCCTTGTCAACTATAGATAGAATGAAGAGGTCTCACGAACAATGTATAACTCAATAGTAGATCCATATTCTTCAAAGAAAAGTGATGGAAGTCACTCAACGAATTCAACCTGCACAAGATAAGGAATGTCTATTGTTTACATAGGTTGAGAGCCAAGGATTAGAGCTAGAACAGGTCGTCCTCACAGCAGAACAATGCCTATAAGGACAATGAACGACGCAATGATCCAGGAGTTCACTGAACAAGAGGCCACAACAAACAAAAAAGTTGAAGCAACTCGAGGCATTCGAGGTAGAATTGGTCAAACCAAAGTGACTCGAGACGAGTCACAGGTGAGTGTTGGGGGCCTGTTGGCCCTTGACCAAGTTTTGGGAGTTTCTTGGTCATGTTGATATATTTTGAGACTTTGACAACCTGTCGAAGGAGGAGTGCAATATGAAGCGAAGATCACAGGATATCGACCCCCTTTTTGGGTTTTTGGGAATATGTAATGGGAATGGGATGTCGGCCCATGGGTTTACCCATGTTTAGGCCTATTTTGTATGTATATATAGATCTCTAGGCCATATAGAGAAGTAGTGAAATTGGCATCTATGTGATGTAGGCTAAGTGCCAAGAGTGGGATATGTGTGATCAAGGCTTTGTGCATTCAATGTAAGACTTGCAGAGCATACTGCAAGTCCCTATGAGAGACTGTAGAAGGCTTTGTGCTATAATGCAAGGAAGAAGGATCTAGTGAGTTGCGTAGACCTTCGATCCCTTGCAGAGTAAGGGTTTTGAGGCTCTATGCTTGTAACTGATTGATCGAAGACTATAAAGAATAAGAGTTGGTGGACATAGCCCTAGGGTGTAGGGGGTGAACCATGTAGACACTGTGTTATGTGCTTTGTGATTTGTCTTGATGGTATCATATATTATATGCTAAGTGCTATGATATGTTTAGATAGATCTATTCATGCTTGGTGCTTATTATATGTGAGAATGTTAGGTCTGATCTAGATATTCATGCTTAGTGCTTGATATGCTCATTCTGATCCATTTGTATATGCTAAGTGCTTGAATACTGTAGATTAGTGTGAATATCGTGAAGCTTTGTTGTATCAACGAAGTGAATAGTGATTACATATTAAGGAATTGACGATGTTAAGAGTTGTATTAAGTATTATAATCACATATCTGTGTCCCAGCTAGGGTTGTAGACACTTGAGAATTGCAACCACCCCTGCCTCTACCTTGGGTGAGACTTAATCTACTGCGTAGGTGTTGTCGAAAGGGCTGGTAGTTAGGGCTTTGTTGGTGTGATGTCGTAGCTTTGAACCCTGGGTATTCCCCTATACCAACACGCACCATCTATGCAACCTCACGTAGTTGGGGTTCCACGAACCTGGGTCCATCTTTTTCGGTGTTTGGCGAACGTTGTTGTTCACTACGGTAGGTCCAACATACCCCACCCTTAGCTAGGCTAGACTACTTACATGTCGAGAGCACGTTTTTTATATTTTTGAGGGCATAAGCCCCATGACTCTGACTGGACATATTTTTGAGGCGCTTGCGCCCACCCATGTACTCTAATATTTTTTTATATATATTTGGATATTTTTCATCTTTTTTTATGTCTTATGGATTACATCTATTTTAAAAATGTATTTACATGTGCGTGTGTGTGATTTTTCTTACATGTGTGAAATATGCCAATCTAATACATGATTAGCTAGAGTGTATGTCATTTGATTCAATCTTCTAGGAACATGGATATACATAATGTAATCAAAACTTTGTTCTAAGAGATGTAACCGAAGGAACCGTTGATGTAGTGTAGGATCATAAATGTGGTAAACCCTATTTAACTGAGACACAACCAATTGATCATCTAAGTAGACCCAGAGGTGAGAGATACCATGGGACAAAGAATCAAGAAGAAAATTTAATACTGCGTTGTATTTGGCGACATTGTTTGTGGCATCACCTAAACAAATACCTCCTGAAGATAAAAACTGGCCTTGAGGTGTGAAAATCACCCAAGCTGCCGAAGAAAGCCTCTGAGTGTGCCATCTAGCGCTATCTGTGAACCCAATGAACACCTATGATTCACGTGTCATCTTCCACAGTGAAAAATATGACATCAAAAATGACACATCCATAAAACCAAAAAGACGAAAAACTAAAAAGAGAATGTACAAGACTATACTTATGTTACAAGAAGTCACCCAAGGCGACCCACCTACGAGTAATACCTCTTTATATAGAGCCCATTTCTAGGCTCCACAGAATCATTTCCCTAAAATTCCACCAGACGATAAGCACCCTTCTTTAGGACCTCCTTCACAATGAAAGGTTTGAACCACATGGGTTTGAACTTGCTTTCCCCTAGGGGGTCCTTATCTTGGTCATAGACTAGGACAAGGTCACCTTCAGAGAAAATCCGAGGACGAACGAAACGATCATACTGACACTTGAATTTATGTTTTTGAGCCTCGTTAGCCAAGGTTGCATCCTGACGCTGCTCATTGAGCTGCTCAAGATATAATAAATGCTCTTCAAGCGGTGAAGTTTCTGGCAATAACTGTACTGCCAACTTTAGAGAGGGGATCTGGCACTCTATAGGAAAGACTTCTTCCAGCTTGTAAATGAGTTGAAAAGGTGATAAATTGGTTGCAATCTTAACAGACGTTCGGTAAGCCCATAATGCCAAATACAACATCAAATGCATATTTGACCTGGCCGAATTTATCGTTCGCTGCAAAATAGTCTTCAAGGATTTATTCACGTCTTCCACCTGACCATTCACTTGTGGGTAGTAGGGTGATGAATTTTCTTGCCTCAACTCAAGCTTTGATTTTAACTTAGACATCATTTTGTTCTGAAAGTGACTACCATGGTCAGTGACAATCTCTCTCGAGATGTCGAACCTTGCTATTATCTGGTTAAACAAAAAGAGAGTTGCAGTCTCGCCATCATCTTTAAACGTTGGCATAGCCTCGACCCAATTCATGAAGTAGTCTACTGCTACGATGATATAACGGTGCCCCCTTGCGGAAGGAGGGTTGCATGTAGTGTAATCAATCCCCCACTTGGTGAAGGGACCAACTATGATGATGGGAAACATGGGAGCAAGGTATGCCCTCATATTCCGAGAGAAGATCTAGCACGGGTGGCACTTCTTGACCGATTCAACACAATATTTGATTAATGTCAGCCAAAAGTAACCGACTTGCATAATATTTTGGGTTGTCTCCAACCCATACAAATGACCGCCACTTGATCCAATGTGGAAATCATTAAGAACAATTTTCGCTTCATCATGAGTGAGACACCGATGAAGGATGCAATCTACACCTCATTGATACAAAGTGTCCTCAAGTATGAGATAGTTTTTGGCCTGATGGCGTATACGATGACACTCATCACGAGAAGTAGAGGTAGGGAAATTCAAATTTTGGAGATATACTAGTATATATCTGTACTAGGGGTCTGAAGACACAATAAAAACATGTCTCCTTTGATAGGAGACTCTTCGGGTATAACATCACCTGATTCAACCGGAAGTTCTGAAATGAGTTCTACAAAGACCAACGACTTTTTGGATTTTTCCAAAACAAAATCCAAGTCAAATTCCTGGAGGATAACTATCCATCTACTGATATTTCCACCAATTACACATCATGTCAGCATGTATTGAAGCAGATTCACAACGGCAGTGACGATGCTCTTGCGAAACAATATGTAATGACGGAACCATTGGACAGCATGAACTGCTACCAACAAAAGTTTTTCAATGTGAGAATAACTAAGTTCTAGTCCAACCAAGCCTCGACTCAGGTAATAAATCATGTATTCTGAGAGAAAATCATCCTCCTGAACCAATACCATACCAATGGTCGACTCCGTAGCGGCCAAGTACAATAAGAAATCTTTATTATAATTGGGTGGTTGAAGCAGAAGGGTGTATGTGAGGGAGAATTTAAACACTTCGAAAGAGAATTGAGCGGATTTTCCCCAATGAAAAGGAATGTCCTTCTTCAGTAAACACATAAAACCCTTTGTAATCTTGGCATAGTTCACGATGAAACGCCGTAAATTTTTTTCTTTTCCCTGTAGACTCTAAAGTTGAGGGATTGTGCATGGGGGAGGAAACTGAACTATTGCCTCAAAATTTAGAGGATCCACCATGATCCTTGTTGTCGAAACTATAAAACCTAGAAAACGACCCGATGTGATGCAAAAAATGCATTTGTTTGGATTCAAGTAGTTCCGGTAGTAGTGACATCGCTTAAAGATAAGTTGGAAGTGTGCAGGATGATCAACTCTCTTACGATGTCATGATGCTAAATCATCAAGATAAGCCTCGACTATGTGTTTGAGGTCATGGAAAGAAAAAGACATGGCCCGCTGAAACGTAGCTCCAACATTTTTCATACCAAAAGGAATCTTATGATAAGATAATGTACCCCATGGACAAATGAAAGAGGTTTTGTGTTGGTCTTCGAGCTTGATCTGTATTTGATTGTATCCTGAAAAACTGTCCATGAAAGAAAAGGCTTCACAACCTGTGCATTCATCGACTATCTGGTCAATAAATGGCATGGGGAAATTGTCTTTTGGACAGGCCTTGTTCAAATCATGGAAGTCCATACATACGTGAATCCTACCCTGTGTTTTGTTGACTGGAATGAGATTTGACACCCATTGAGTCAATTGGATGGGGTAGATGAAACCATCTTGGAGTAGTTTTTATAATTCATCCTTAATAACTGCTGCTTTCCTAGGATTGACTGGATGAAGCTTCTTCTGGACCGGATTAGCATCAGGATGTGTCATGATTTCATGTTAGACGATTATTGGATCTATGCCTGGCATTTCCTCTTAAGACCAAGAAAACAGGTCGCAAAATTATTTAAATAAACCTGTGTAGATTTGAATCTCCTCGGGGGAGCAGTCTGCTCTGATGAAGATATTCTCCACGATGCCAGGGATTCTGGAGATATCTATAGGTATCATTTGAGCAATGTTTTCCATATTTTCTTCAGCATAAATAGCATGCGTAGCCAAAGGATTGATAGGACAAGCCTTACCTCCAGTTATAGTCAGAGTGAAGTCACCTGCTTCAATTCTTCTTAACTCTAAAGATTAATTCATTGCCTCAATAATCGCCTCGTCTGAGGGAAAGACTAATTGTAAAGAATTAGTATCAATGAGGGAACCTTGAGCCCATATAGGCTTGAGAACTGGATCTAACTCCTATGCGGGAGTCAGATCGGAATCGGTGGAAGCTCACTGGACTGTAGAGTACGCAACTTTTGCAGCAGACAAAGGCATGGTCATGCCATGGTACCCTGTCCCTTCCATCATGGCTAATGGGGAAGGAAGAGTCCATGGATTGTTAAAGTAATTCATGTGAAACGACTAGATTTGAAAGATTTCGGCCCTAGGCTAGTCGGGGATAGCCGACTTGTAATGGACATTGTCGGCTGGAAGTGGGTAATCAAAAGTACCCATCAAAGGTGGGAACAAACCAACCCCTACATTGACGATGTCGAGCTGAGGGTTATCAATCATCGGGACTATGGATACCCCTATGAGGGGTCAAGATGGGAGAAGGATAACTGATCAATGGTTACGATCCGACCCTCATGTGGAAACAACAAGACTTGGAAAACTATCGTGACCATTGCTTGCATAGCGTAGGTCCAACTCCTTCCTAACAAGAGATTGTAGTTGAGAGACGCATCAACCACTTCAACTTCGACGCACACGGTCTTCCCTCCTAACTGCACAGGAAAAGAGGGGATGGTTCCATGTGGTCGCAACGAATGACCATCGAAAGCGGTAAGAAGGGTAGGTGACGGAGACAAAACAGGTTGTCCAATGGCCTTCCAACACACCAAAGACGTCATGCATGTTGAGGCACCCTCATTAACCACCGTGCAGAAAATGTTTTGAGTAAAATTGTTTGTGGTGTAAGCCACTACTATATGAAATGCTACGTGGTAAGGAAGATGAGGTTTAAAGTCAGTCGTATCAAGCATGATCGTTCCCAAATTACAAGTCTCAATAGATCCTAAGGAAGCGAACATAGCCTTTATTTGGGAAGGGTAGCTCTAGAGGACTTCCAAAACTGACATTGCATAAGGGGTTTGTGACAAATCCTCCACCACAGAGTAATTATGGGTGGCCCTTGCATTTGGGTTGTCAAAATATTTCTTGAACATACCTTTGGGGATGCATGTCATTTTTTTTCCCAATGTCTTCTCAATATGGAGAGGAAGAGATGGGTTTTCGACTTATTTACCCTTCTCAGTGGTGTTTGGCATTTCGTAGTCGCATGTCCTAGTCGTTATGTCAATGCTACCTTTCATCATGTACACATTCACAGACGAAGGATTACTCGAAGATGGAGGGGGTCCCTGACCAGCCCCTTTCACACTTAAAGAGGCTTGAGCTAATTTTTTCCCATCTAGAAATGGATTTGTTAACACGATAGGTGGCTGTTGTGCCAATAACTTCTAGGCCTCCGCAAGCCTAGGGAACTTGTGAGTTGGATGGTCTTCCTTGCAAAAATTACAAGGATACTTTGAATTTTTATTTTCAATGTTGCCCTCGCCAACATTATTGCAAGATACCAGATATATAAAAATATGCAGAACAGAAATGAAATGCTAGAAATGACAGAATAATAGTAAAATATCCAGCATAATCTTCACAATACACAGAAATGATATACGAAATAGAAACAGAAATAACACTTTGAATCAGATAGAAAT
>JZKD02S1674005.1:495087-505499 GCA_000966675.3 Picea glauca
TGAAGTCCATAATAAAAAGAAAAATTGTACATACATCTTGTGTTCTTTATGTTTCTTGTGGAGATGATTTGTTGATGATATGTTGTTGATATATGTTGCTGATATGTATTCACATATAACTGATTATAAATGAAAACAATGAGTAATGAGAAAATGTTGAATGTTAACTAAGGAGTTTTTGTGTAAGAGGTAAGTTTTGGGAAAAAGATCCCCACACTCATTCACCCCCCCCCCCTCTAAGTGTGGTAGGTGTGTCCAACACTATGTTCATAGTCTTTCCTATAACGAGAAATGTCACCTTATATGCGAAGTTATTTGTGCTATGCTATGTGTGTGCACCATTGGTCTCGGAGGTTCTCACCTGATGTTGGGGGGTGAGTTTAGTCTCCTTGTGTTGGTCCACAGAGCAAAACCTTGATTTCTCAAGCCTGAGTTTTGATGAAGGGAACCGTTATGGCCTTTCGGGTATATTGTTGATTGTTATGAGTTGTTGGTGTATTGTCAATAGTGTTTGATTTTTGGCTCGTATCTGTTGATTATGTTGACAGTGGTGCTGGTTTTGGTATTTATTCATTGCATTGGTTATTATGACAATCAGAATGATAAACTCAACATTGTAATTTGGTTGTTTGGAGAATTGGATTGAATGCATAGTCACTGTCTCTTACATTATAATTGTTGAATTTTTAATCCAGCATTAGTTTACAACTGATTAATGCAGAACGATGCTTCATGCATGATGCGTGGGTATGTATGGTGTTCCTACAAATTGCTAAGTTGAGTTAATGATTGTTGTGACTATTTGTTTTAAATTGTCAAATGGATTATTGCAATCTTGGTAATTATGGCAGGACCATCCACTATCTATGTTATAGATATTACTTGATAGCACCATCAGAGAGGGTCATGGGTTTTTAAATATGCCTTTGTTGAAATTTGATCGATTTGTGTTATGAGATCGGGCTTGTTGTTGTTTCCCCATTGTATTGGATCGGTAGCGCAACATTGTGGATATTTAGATTCAGAATGATTGAAACTGTAAAATCACTGAAAATCTCTTGTGTTTTGTTAAGTGGTCTGTGTATCCCTCAACGTCGTATAATTTGAAATGGTGATTGTTGTATGTGTGGTTAAATGGCAAGTCAATATATTTGCAATTGAAATATGGATCATTGTGTTTGGTTGTCCACTATGTATGAATATAATATATCTTAACAGATATAAGCACGGGTGTTTTGGCAGTATGGTCTCGTTACAATTTAATTGTAGATGGAATTGAGAGATAAAATCGGGCATGTTTTTTTGTGTCTATGTTGATGAAAGGTGGTTGATTTATGATGCTAAACATAGTGGAATTAAGTGACTGTTTATTCATTTGGGAATTGTTTTAAAATATTAAATGGATAAATGATAAGAACGTAAATCCTCTACAGGTTGTTGTGGAATGCATATTGTCTTGTTTTAATGGCATTGTGTTACAGATTGACTACGAACAATGAGCAAATTAATGCACAAAATTGTTTAAGTTTTACACAGTAGTTGTTCTTTTGGCACAGTGATCATTTTGGCTAGTGTTGTATCTTTTACATTGATATACCATTATTTCTCTTTTCGCTAATTACAACCCCCTCACCTTCCCACATCCATTTTTCACTCCCTGTTCTTAAAATTTAATTACAGTTAAGAGAATCATATTTTGAAACAGTTTGAAATCGCAGTTTCTTGGTTGGAACGACGTGATATATTCTTTGATTTACATTGCAGTCGATTGTTGTTGTCTTTGAGCAGTAACCATGATTATTTCCCCTCTCATTTTATCATTTTTTTTCTCCATACAAACCCCTCGCATATCTCAGGACCTTTTGTTCACCCCCTGCTCATCTACAACAATTAAACAATTTATATGGATTGGATTGCATAAGTCTGATATGTTGCTGAGCCAAAGTCTATTTCATATTTTGAAAGAGTTGTCATGTATGTTTGTTAAGGGAACTATTTTCTAATCAATTATGCATGCAGGAATGAGCTATTCAAATAAAAGGCTGAAAACCGAGGCCCACTATGCCCCTGTCAAAGGGAAAGCCACTACTTCCCCTTTTCTCACCTTCAAACGAATATGATAAATCAGTGTCCTCCCACATGCAATGGAGGGACAATTGCTCTCATGTGATCAATGAGATTAGGCCTAAAGGCTCCACACAGCCTAAGGAAAATTCAGAGAGTTTAAAAGGTGATAGTAGTAACAAAGGAAATATTGCCTCACAGACTGAAAAATATGGATTTTAAGTTTTATTTATTTGTCTATTGGTGAGAACAATTGACTTCAGATTTTTGGACAACAGGTTTTTTGGGATATATTGGTAATGTATTTTGACAATGATTTCAAATATCAATGTGATAATTTCAAACATGCATGTGATGATGGGAATCACAAGGAGATATGCTTGTGTTTAATTAACTAGTTATGCTATAATTGTAAGAGCTAAATGGGAGTCACAAGGGGTCCCACCTACTAGTTATTATTTAATTATAACCCTCATTATGATTTATTACTTTTCCCCCTAACTAAAAAGTTGTTTGAGTTTTTAGTTAAATTAAGTAATGAGGTAGTTCAACTACTTCAACCAATAAATTTCTTAAAAGGAAAAGGAAAGGGAGGGACAAGAGGATGATAGAAGAAGAATCATACTAAGGTTTGCTCTTTGAGTTCATGTTGAGATAGTTCATTTTTCATTCATTCCTTAAATTATCACAAGCCTAATTCTTTTTTATGATAGCAGGGTCTTATTATAGACAACAAGATTCAAGGATGAATTACATCATTCAAACACTTGTTTTTCAGAGGTGTTGATCTATCTTTGATAGTCTATGTAGAATTGTTTGTTTGTGAATTAATTTTCATGGCTGAAAAAGGCTATTGTGCAGAGTCGAGTGGGAAGAAATCTGTGGCAAGTTGATCCAACTTTTAGAGTTCATTTTTTTGTTTTCTGTCAGAGGTCCTTTTGTATGTTCCATCGGGGATGGCTAAGTTTGACTTTGGTCCGAAATTTCATCATGAAATTTTGTAAAGAGAGTTACTCTTTGGTGAATTGGGATGAAATAAAGGATTCATTTATGTCTCATCTATCTTGATTATCATTTTAGTGTCTTTGCTTCTATCTCTACATTTATTTCAGCAACTATTATATTCAAAAAATCATATAAAAAATGAATTTTCCAACAAGGTTTTATTTATAAAAAGACTAGCCTAAGCACTTGTAATCAATACTTGTGAGTAAGGATATTAATTTTTATGGCTGTAAACATAGGGTGATATTCCCGTATATTTTTATTTAGCCAAGCAGAATCTGAAAATGCTTGAGTAAGATCATTTCATATCTTTTCCTCAACATTTATTTGGTGACCATACTGGGGAGATCTTCGATATCTCTCTGGTTAATTTTTATACTCGATTTTCATCGATATATCTATTTTTCTGATACTGATTCTTCGACTGTTTTATTTCTTAATGACTGTGCCTGCTGCAAGGCAGCCCAATATTGATCCCAGTCCTCAAGATCATACCAACATTGATTTGAACCTGTTTAACACCATTTTAGACACCGCCAATACCCGTGCTGAGCTTAATCATTCATGGGCAACAATTGAACAAGATATTAGTGCTCAAGAATGATTGGAAGCTAGATGCAGACAGCCTAGAAATCAGAAGTAACCTTCTTTTTTCTACGGTTATGACCTTTCTTTCATGTCCTTAGACTCTCGTGCTTCTATAATAAGAAGAGGATTATCACATGAAATTAATTCTATTGCTAAAATAGGAAGAAGGAACGTTGCGTTATCTACCCAACAAAGTGCTCTAAGGAGGACTTTCTTTGATTCATCTAGTTTATCTTTCTTTCCCTCATCTATCATCCACACAATGGCATCTAATGGTGGATATGGTGGATGTGGTGGCACTGGAATTGATTCCTCTTCTCAGTCTTCATCTTCGTCAATGATTGGTTTCTTATATAACCACCATATCCCTCTCCAATCTACCAAAAATCCCACCAAAGTCATTAAAAAGTATGGGCTTTTTCAGTTTGAAGAAGATTCCACAACCATGGCGTGGCATGTGTCCTCTCCTCTTAACCTAGCACCTGCTACTCGTCCACTTCCTAAATTAAAAGAACATATTCCTAGGTTTCCAGGGATAACATTGTCACTACAAACGAACACCTGGTGGAATTTTCTAATGTTTGTCATAACATAGGGGTCAATGAAAATGATACTTGCATGCACTTATTCATCAACTCCTTGGAAGGAAGCATTGTGGCCGATTTCTTTGACCTTCTTCCTAATATTATTTCTACTTGGGAGGAGTTAATATATTGTTTCATATCTAGTTATAGGAAATCTAAAATCCCAGCCGAGAAGTTACGAGAATACAATAACATCACCTATAAGGATGGTGAGACTATCAAGTCCTTCAACTTGTGTTTCACCAAGTTATAAAATCAAATCCCTGAACTCATTTGACCTCAGAACCAAGCCGCTTTCATGCATTACTACAATGCATTACCTTCCCCATACCATCATAGGCTTGAGAAAAAATCCATTGAGAATCTTGGTTCTGCTCTGCATACTTGTTCAGAGTATGAAGAACAACTTGAAAGAACGAGTCATCCTCAGGGAGAATCGGTTAGACATATAGACATGTCATCCCTCTTACAGCTAGTTCAAGAAATGAATAATCGCATGATAGCATTTTAGAAAAAGGGAACTTTCTCCCCTCTCACCCCTGAAGCTTCATCCTCTTCTGCACCCCCCTGTAGAAATCCAGTTGAAAATAATTTTCAGCCTAAATCTATCTTGCCTCGAAGTTGGTGTAAATTTTGTGAGGAACACCATGAGGAAACCTCATGTGAGGTAAATAATAGTGCTAGAGATAAGATATTTGGTAAGAGACCAAAATCCATTATCGTTGTCCTAGATTTTGCAGAGCCAAAAGATGTCATGGTCATCGATACTAGGAACAAAGAATATGCTCCCAAGGGAAATTTTATCCTCCCCACAGTTCTTCTAGCACAAGCTCATCCTCACCCACTGCTACTGTTCAGGTTCCTAAGGTTCCTGAGAGTCAAGGAATTATTTTCCCTCTCCCCTCTTCCAAATACAATATCTTAAATCAGTTGGCCAACATCAAATAAGATGCAACCCTTCTAGACATGGTTGTCATCCCTGAACAACAAATGCGTCTGAAACAATTTGTGGAAGGGAAATCTTTCATTGTATCCAACCTCTCTGAAGAGGTAAATGAAGAAGATTTGTTTGTAAATAGAGTAGGTGCAAATAAATTTAGACATCCTGTAAAAAATCCCCCTTTTTATATTTCTGTAAATATTATGGATAAGATTTCCAATTGTTTCCTCATTGATGGCGGTTCAGGACGAAGTGTGATGTCGAAGATTATTATGGAAGAGATAGGCTTGTCTTGTACAAATGAAAATTCCATAAGCATGATCTCTTATAATAGCCTACAAAAAATGACCATAGGTGATATTAAGGACGTGACCTTAGTTTTGTGCATACACCCTAAAATAAGGACAACCCTTAATATTCAGGTAATTGATATTCCATTAAGAAATTACTCAATCATCTTGGGAAGATATTGGCAAGACTTAACGGGTGGATACCTCTCACTCAACGGAACACATTTATTCATTCCTAGCAATGATAAAATCATTATAGTCCTTAGAGAGGGAAAGATATCACCTTACATAGAGAGTGTCCCATAGCCTAATGTAAACCATATCGAAGAAGACCTAGGAGTGTCTTCCATCTATGTTGAGGAGGATAACATTCCCTTGGAACAAATTGATTTAGATAATGGTATGTGGCACATGCACTTTGATGGTTCATTCTATAATGAAGGTAATAGAACTGGCATTATCTTGATTTCTCTTGTAGGAAAAATCCATAACTTTTATTATAGGTTGGAGTTTTCTTGAACAAACAACATCACTGAATTCAAAGCTTTGTTATTGGGCATTGAGAATGCCTATAATCTTGGATGTGGTCACCTTTGCGTTTTTGGATATTCCAAGCTTGTTGTGAATCTTGTACGTACAATTTACTCTCCTAGAAACAAGTTGATGAAATGATACACCCAAAATATTTGGGTGCTTATATCGAACCTTTTATCTTTCAACATCACTCATGTTATGAGGGAGTTAAACTCAATGGTCAATCTGTTAGTAGTTTTTGCAGCCTCTCCTAATTTACAACTTCTTCCACATAGACCTAATTGTACCTTTCAATCTCTATATCATCCACATATCCCCGACAATATAGAATCTTGGCAGGTTTTCCCTAATGATGAGATCATTTGTGATTTCATTCAAAATGAACCTTTCAAGCCTAAGGAAATTGTATCCATAGAAGATAACAAGATTCCTAAAGGCTTGACTCCTCTAGAGACTTCATTTTCTTCGAGTGATGTAGGCTACAAGGAGAAACAAAAAGAAGAGGAGTCAAAAAGGAAGGTGGGTAAAACCATCTCTTTGAACATTGGGACGGCCAAGATTCCAAAGAATGTTAAAATAGGTGCCAAATGTTCAGATGAAGAGAAAATGAAGTTTACCAAGGTACTGGGTGAATTTCAAGATGTTTTTTCTTGGTCTTATGAGGATCTTCATGGTTTTGATCCTGGTCTTATACAACATTCCATCCCCATAAAGGAAGGCATAAAACTAGTTAGGAAAAAACAAAGACCTATTAACCCTGCACTAGAAGCAACTATTTGAAAGGAGTTGGAAAAACTCTTGAAGGCTCGAATCATCTTTCCGGTCAAGTTTTTTAAATGGGTTTCAAATTTTGTTCCTGTTTGGAAAACAACTGGTCAGATCATATTATCCATTGATTTCCATGCATTAAATCGAGCTAGTATAAAAGATCACTTCCTGCTCCCTAACATGGAAATGATTTTGCAGCAAGTTGTGGGGTCACAAATGATGTCCTTACTTGACGGTTTTTCCAGTTACAGTAAAATCAAATTAAAAATGGCAGATAAGTATAAAACCACCATTATTACTCATTGGGGTACCTTTTCTTATGAATGTATGTCTTTTGTCTTATTTAATGCTGGTTCCACCTTTCAAAGAGCTATGCAAATAAATTTTGACGATTTGATCGGTAAGATCATTCAAATCTACCTTGATGACTTAACTATGTACTCTAAAATACAATAAGATCATTTTTGTCATCTGATAAAACTTCTCATGTGATTTAGGAAATTTGGCATTTCTCTAAATCCTTCCAAGTCCATTTTCGGCATTACCGAGGGCAAGCTCCTTAGACACATTGTCTCTAATTCAGGAATAAGGATTGATCCTGAAAGGATTGCTTCTATCCTTAATATGCCTGCTCCCACTTCCAAGAAGGAGGTTCAAGATTTTATGGGGGTTATTAACTTTTTCCGTAGGATTGTTCCAGATTTCTTTATGATGGCCAAACCAATTCATAATCTTCTTAAGCAGGATCATTCTTTTTCTTGGACAGATGATGTAGAAAATGATTTTGAATGGATTAAGAAAGCAATTAGTTCTGCATTGGTTTTGGCAAAGCCATATTTTGAGAAGGAATTCACGATATATACTAATTCCACCGAGGAGGAAGTTTCTATTGTCCTCATGCAAAATGATGACCAAGGTAATGAAAATCCAGTGGCTTACATGAGTCAAAGTTTGTCTGATGATGAATTTAAATACTCTTTTATTGAGAAACATGATTTCCCTATTGTTAAAGTTGTTGAAACGTTTCGCCACTTTATCTTAGGTAAGAATACGTTGGTAAAAGTCCCTTTACCTGCTGTCAAGTTTTTTCTCTCACAGAGTTATATTTCAGGAAAGCTTGCACACTGGATTTCCAAGATCCAGGAGCATGATTTGAATATTGTGACTTCTACCACTATCAAGGGACGTGACTTAGCTCTTCACTTAGCTCATCATGATGAGAATAGTGAAGAAATTGATGAAGAATATAGTTCCCTATCAACTCTCTTTTACATAGATAACCAAATCATCCCTGTGTCTGAACATCCCTGGTATAAAAATTCAATTTAATACTTACAGAACCAAAAATGTCGAGACAAATTAGACACTCATCAAAGGAGAAGGCTTTGTCTTGAATCTGGAAGATACACCATTATAGGAGACTTCTTGTTTCAAAGGCTTGTTGATGGTGTGTTTCTTCGCTATGTAAATAATGAAGACACAAATAAACTATTGCAAGAAACTCATGGCTCTTCAAATTCTGTCATTCATGTAGGAGGTCCTTTTTCTGCTAAAACAACTACTTTCAAGATTATTAGAAAAGAATATTATTGGCCTTCAATCTTTCATGAATCTTATGTTTTTTTGAGATCTTGTGACAAGTGCCAAAAAATTGTTGGGAAAGAACGCCTTTCAGCCATGCCATTACAACCTGTCCTACCAGACTTCCCCTTTTCAAAGTGGGGATTGGATTTTATTGGTCCTATTAATCCTCCTTCTTTAGTTGGAAAATTTTCTATCTTGACAACCAAAGACTATTTTAAAAAATGGGATGAATTTGTCCCACTTAAGCACTCAACAGATGATCAGGTGATTTCTTTCCTTGAAAATAATGTTTTTTCCAGATTTGGTTTTCCATTGGAAATTATTAAAGACAATGGTCCCACTTTCATTTCAGCTAAGCTGACACATTTTTTAGCCAAGTTGGGGGTTAAACATTTCACCTCATCAACTTATTATCCCTAATGAAATGGGCAGGCTGAGTTTACAAACAAAAATCTGGTAAGAATTGTCAAAAGGCTCATTGAAGATAAGCCTCGTCAATGGCACACTCTCCTAACTTACGCCCTTTGGGTAGATTGAACTACCGCCAAGGTAAGAACTGGTTTCACTTCTTTTCATCTTGTCTATGGTCAAGAATCCCTCTTGCCTACTGAGATGGATCTTTCTTCCTTAAGGTTGATGCTACAGATCGAATAATTAAATTCTTCTGATATTTCACAAAGGATAAATGCACTCCTAGCTTTGGAAGAGAAAATGATGTTTTCTTTGGACAATATTAAAAGGAGACAACAAATTGTTAAGAATTATTTCAACAAGAGTGTCAACACTGTCAAGTTTAAGGTCAATGAAAAGGTATTCCTATGGGATTCAACTCATACTGATAGGGGAAGACATTCAAAATTTCAAAAATTATGGCTGGGTCCTTTCAAGATCTCTTTTGTCCTAGGCACCAACTCTTACACTCTAAAATATTTACAGGAGCGATCGTTTTCCTACAACACTAACAGTTCTCACTTGAATCATTACGTGGAACCAAATTGAAAAGTTTTAACGTTGTTTGGGTTCTCTATAGATTAGTAGTTTAGCTCTAATTTCAATTTTCTGTTATTTTTCTCTTCTTCTTTATAGTAGTATGATTTCTACTTTTCGTTTTAAACATTTCCTACTTCTTTTACATTTCTGTCCCTTTATTTCTGTTGTTTTAATTTTTGGCAACTTTATTAACTAAGGATTTTTATTTCTTTGTCATCCTTTTAATTGATTTTGGTTGAGAATAAGTTGTTGCATCAGTTCTTCCACAATGATACTCTTGCAAGATATTGTTAGTTGATAACAATCAATCTTACACATATGTTACGATGTTTCCCTGAAGGCATACTTGAATTTGTTATCTTCTTTCACTGTTGTCTTGTAAAGAGATTGATTATCTCCCGCTTCTTCTTTCCATTTCTTAATCCATTGATATTTTAAAGAGAAAGTCCATAAATTTTCTCCTTGAAGTAAAGAGATGATCCTGGTTGAATGATTATGCATACAAGGATAAACCCCCTCATACTTAACACTTTTCATGATTTATTCCCAAATTCCCGGTGTTAAGAACCAAAGACTAAATACAAAAGCACCACAATAGATATATAAGAACAATATGCAAAATCTCCTGTATTACTATCAAACTCTTGAGGTAGGGCAACATTGTACAATGGATCCTATTATGGAAGGGATCTTCTCATGTTCACTTGCCTCTTTGAGGGGGCATCCTCCTATTGAGCTACCCCTCCAAATACAATATTTCTCTTCATATCTAATTACATTGCTTGAACCCCTTTATATAGTGCTACCATCACCTAAGAACATTCTAGAGGAGGAATCTTCTAGAATTAGAAACTTCTAAGAAGTCCTCTTACATTTATTATATCTAATTACCCAGTTATTATATCTAACTAACATAGTGGGCCTTATTTAATAATATAGTGGAACTAGTTCACCTTACATTGAATGACCTCCACTATTATCACTATGGGCCCTCTGGGCCCCCCCACTACCTCTCTAGCTACCTTACATTCCATCCCCCTTATAAAAGCGTTGTCCTCAACGCTT
>JZKD02S1674005.1:505549-547839 GCA_000966675.3 Picea glauca
ATTCTAGAGGAGGAATCTTCTAGAAGTAGAACCTTCTAAGAAGTCCTCTTACATTTATTATATCTAATTACCCATTTATTATATCTAACTACCATAGTGGGCCTTATTTAAAAATTTAGTGGACCTAGTCCACCTTACATTGAATGACCTCCACTATTATCACTATGGGCCCTCTGGGATCCCCCACTACCTCTATAGCTACCTTACATTTTTTCCCACTTATGAAAGCGTTGTCCTCAATGCTTGATGTATAACCATATACTAGGGCCCCATGGATAATTGTGGACCATAATGCTGAAGAAGACTGGAGAACCAAGGTCCCATGTAGAAAGGAAAGCCACCATGCTGAAGTAGTCCAACCACCATTGTAAGCCCGGGTCCCATGTCCAAGTGCTCATGTGAACTCCCCGTGGAATATTTTGGAACCTAATAACCAATTCGAAATGATGCTCCAAAGACTGACACCTATCATGTGGATCCAAATAAGAATATCCATCCACATAGTGGAAAAGGGTGGTAGCAGAATCTGGAAGGAATAATACCACTGTAGAATATGTAGGATGAACACTGGTAATAATCATTGTCTCTCGATTTGTCACATTGATGTTGTCTACAGAAGGTGGATTAGAGTCATCAAATAAAATATGAAAGTGGTTGTCATCCTAGAAATGACAACTATCCATATACCAATCATCACAATCAGCCTCAAAATCATACCAACCATATATTTCTTGATTATATTCATCTTTGATGTCTGCCATAAGAAATATATGTTGCATGTTATCCAATGAATCATGAATACTACGGAAACTATCATTGAGGCCATTTGCAAGGTCATGCACTTTAGCATCCAATGTGTCATACAATTTGGATTTGAATGCTTCAAGAATTCCCTTGAGGGTTTGAGAGGAAATAGCCATATGAGACCCTATGAGCTCTTAGTTACCACATCCATCATGAAAAAACCCAAAAAATAGAAAAATAAGTTACTGCAGAAAATCGCGGTGTTTTCCGGAAAAACCCTGAAAAACTGTTGAATTTAAAATGCTCAGAACTTCACTTTTCGGACTCCGTTTCGGCTAATTTTTTTTTTTAAATTGGGTGAAATTGTGAGAGGAACTCATATATGTAATTTATTTGGGCAAATTTGGCCTCAAAATGCTACAAAAATTCAAAAAAAAAAATAAATAAATAAATAAATAAATAAAAATAAAAAAATTGTGTCGTCGTCCGCGGAAAAAACCCTGAAAAATTTGCAGATTTTAAAACTTCAATATCTTGACTTCTCGGACTCTGTTTCGGACTATTTGTTTTTTTAACATGGGTTTTTTTCTGAGAGGAACTCATATATACAACCTGTTTCTACAAATTTTTCACAGAAATATACTGAAATTTTTTGGAATGTCGCGGCCCTCATTTTCTTCTCCGAAAAAAAAAATTGCAAAATTAAAAAATATTTGCTCACAATGTCTGCCAAGGAAAGTGCTCTGATACCACTTGTTATGAATCCAAATACTGAATAAAAAATCACCACAATAGATATACAAGAACAATATGCAAAATCTCCTTTATCACTATCAAAGCCTTGAGGTAGGGCAACACTGTGCAATGGATCCTATTATGGAAGGGATCTTCTCTTGTTCACTTGCCTCTTCGAGGGGGCATCCTCCTATTGATCTACCCTTCCAAATACAATATTTCTCTTCATATCTCATTACATTTATTGAACCCCTTTATATAGTGCTACCATCACCTAAGAACATTCTAGAGGAGGAATCTTCTAGAAGTAGAACCTTCTAAGAAGTCCTCTTACATTTATTATATCTAATTACCCAGTTATTATATCTAACTAACATAGTGGGCCTTATTTAATAATATAGTGGACCTAGTCCACATTACATTGAATGACCTCCACTATTATCACTATGGGCCCTCTGTCCCCCCCCCACTACCTCTCTAGCTACCTTACACCCAGTCATTTTTCCATTAAATCCTCTCGCTTCTCCCTGTTGCATAATCTTTCTGGTTATATCTTCTTGACCTTTTGTTCTTGGTCTATGAAACCATGAGTTATGAGTTCTAAATCTGTTGAAAACAAATTTCCCTGTGGAGTCGCCAGTTTGTTGATAATTAAAATATCAACGAGGTTTTTGGCCACAAATTATTGCTAAAGCCTATTATTATAAGCTAACAATATATATAATACTAATAGGTGGGACCCCCTTGTAGATATGGAAATTAGATCTGATAGTATTTCATGTTATGTTGTTGTTCGACATTGCTTATAGATTTCTACATGGTTGATGAAATCTTGGTTTTATTAGCGATGGATAAAGCATGTTATGTGTTGTTTCTACTGCTCTAGGCTCTAATTTCATGTTACGATGGCCTATGTCACCCATTGTTATCATTTCTATCTGTTCATGGATTCCTTATTGTGACACCTGCACCATAAAAATGTTAGCAACAACACATAAGAGAATTTGAAAGGAAATAAAAGAAACCTAAACAAAATGCAAAAGGAAGAGTCGAACTATGCTCTTATGCTACATGCATTGAAATTTAAATGATCATTGTAACCCTAGCTAACAAATTAATAGCTATGTGATTTATGGAGTTATATGAAAATATGGTTGATATGCATTATTGTATAATTGGAAATGGTAACATGTGATGTGGGTGGCACGTTTGATAGAGTGATGGATGCATGGTTTAATTGAATGTGTTAATGAGGAGTTGGCTAGTGTGTACTAAGGAATTGAATGAGTGGGGATGGAGGTGATGTGCATTTAATTCACATCACTCCTACTCCTTCCACTGGATTCTACCCTAGTTTGGCTATTGTTCAACTGTGCTTTGTTGTGGTTAGGCTCCGACTTTCAAGAAGAGGAAGATATGATTGGACAAGCTCATATTTTTAAGGTGATCTTGGTTAAATGTATGTCTTTTCACCATCCATGAATTTTATCTGGTTAAGAAATAGAGATTGTCTCGGGATGTATGGGTCTATGCTTTCCTTAAGTCTCACAACTGTGTAAATTTGTGATATTTTTATAGGATGAATCATTGCTGGTTTCATTGCAATAATATTTGAAGTCACAATGTTATTGGTCGTTATGAGTGTTAGCAGCCATAAAGGCTCTCTGTCATCCTTGTTGGTTTTAGTTGGAGGGTTCCATTTAGTCTAGATTAGTTGGCTCTATCCATGTATTCACATCACCATACTAGTCATTTGTTGTTATGGGGTTACTGGGTTTTAAAATGCCTTGGGTTAATGCACTTTGTTTCACTTGGGTATGGTTTGTTCATGCTACTAATGGTTGTGCAATGGGTTATATTTCTTTTTCTCAGCTCTGTTATATCTCAAATGATTATGATAAATTGTTGTCCTCCTGCATGCAATGGAGGGACAATTTATCTCATGTGATCAATGAGATTAGGCCTAAAGGCTCCACAGAGCCTAAGGTAAATTTAGAGAGTTTAAAAGGTGATAGAAGTAACAAAGGAAAGATTGCCTCATAGACTGGAAAATATGTATTTTAAGTTTTATTTATTTGTCTATTGGTGAGAACAGTTGACTTTAGATTTTTGGACAACATGCTTTTTGGGATATATTGGTAATGTATTTTGAAAATGATTTCAAATATCAATGTGATCATTGTCAAACATTCATGTGATGATGGGAGTCACAAGGAGAGATTGTTTTTTTTTAATTAACTAGTTATGCTATAATTGTAAGAGCTAAATGGGAGTCACAAGGGGTCCCACCTACTAGTTATTATTTAATTAGAACCCTTATTATGATTTATTACTTTTCCACCTAACTAGAAAGTTGGTCGCGTTTTTAGTTAACTTAAGTAATGAGGTAGTTCAACTACTTCAACCAATTCTAAATTGCTTAAAAGGAATAGGAAAGGGAGGAACAAGGGGAGGACAAAAGGAGAAACATACTAAGGTTTCCTCTTTAAGTTCATGTTGAGATAGTTCATTTTTAATGCATTTCTTAATTTATCACAAGCCTAATGTTTTTTATGATAGTAGGGTCTTATTGTAGACAACAAGATTCAGGGATGAATTACATCATTCAAACACTTTTTTTTCATAGATGTTGATCTATCTTTGATAGTCTGTGTAGAATTGTATGTTTGTAAATTAGTTTTCATGACTAACAAAGACTATTGTGCAGACTCGAGTGGGATGAAATCTATGGAAAGTTGATCCATCTTTTAGAGTTCAGTTTTTTATTTTTTTGTCAGAGGTCCTTTTGTATGTTCCATCGGGGATGTCTAAGTTTGACATTGGTCTGAAACTTCTTCTTGAAATTTTGTAAAGAGAGTGACTCTTTGGTGAATTGGGATGAAATAAAGGATTTCTTTATGTCTCATTTGTCTTGATTATCATTTTGGTGTATTTGCTCCTATCTCTACATTTATTTCAGCAACTGTTATATTCAGAAAATCACATAAAAAATGAATTTTCCAGCAAGCTTTTATTTATAAAAAGACTAGCCTAAGAACTTGTAATCAACACTTGTGAGTTAGGATATTAATTTTGTTGGCTATAAACATTGGGTGATATTCCCATCTATTTTTCTTTAGCCAAGAAGAATCTGAAAATTCTTGAGTAAGATCATTCCATATCTTTTCCTCAACAAGGTGGGTGGCCACCAATATCCACCTGGATTAGTGAATCCCCTATCCTTTTAATGGTCCCAAAGTTATTCACAGGACTAGATAGTTGGTGTTGGCACAGGGGCAGACCTAGGGTTCAAATCTAACAATGCACCAACAAACCCTAACTACTGGCCCTTTCGAAAACACCTGCAGAGCAAATGCAGTCTCACCCGAAGTAGCAATAGGGGGTTGCAAGACATAGGTGTCTACAACCAAAGGAAGTTCAAAGAGGTTCCAAGACAACAACACAAAACAATCTAGTTATTCTTTATCACTCTTAAGCTTACCTCATAAGTTATATATCTTATCTAACACAACAATGCAATAACAGTATGGTAGATAGAAACTAACACAACATCAATTACGCATAACAACAATATATATGTGATTCAACCTCACCCTAGGGCTACATCCACAGAATTGTGTTTCTTGATATATGATGCAGGGGCATCGTTAAAAATCGCATAGAGCAAGACCTATCAATGTTAAGGAATCTGTACGAAAGCTCAATGATGGCAATCAAAACAAATAATATAAAGTCCTCCTTAACTCAACGCCGAAATTAATATTTTGAGGCACGCTTGAAGTCAGGCCGAAAAAATCTGGAGGCACGCTTGAATGATTACGAGCAGAGTGGGAGAATCCACTACAACTATGGAATGCGACTGGTCTATATAGTCGTTAGGTTACGTTTTGGAGTAGACAAGTAGCCAGAGGGGAAAACCTAAGAACCCTCTAAGATAAATATCGGATTTGTATGCCCGAATGAGGCTATTTTCTTGCTGCTTGTTGGCTAGGAATAGATAGAAGTTAGGTTCGACTTAGTAGGATATTTCTGAGTTTTCAGTTTTTTCATTTTCATTTACAGTTGTAACCATTTTTCACTTGTGAATATAACAGAGGAAAGGGGAAGGGACCTCAGTATTGAAAGCAATGTCCACAATAACAGGATTGAAGATAGCATAAGTGTAAGGGGGAAAGGACCTCAGTCGTTTGATTTGAACACTAGAGAATCAGAACCGTCCATCAAGAGGGACGTGTGGCGAATGATCAATGTTTCGTTGACTCACATTGTGGAGATGTCAAAGGGAAGAACTCTAAGAATTCACGAATCCCGAATCTGCGAATTGATCTGAGTCGTTGGATCCAGTAGAGATCTGGACCATTGATTTTTCCAGGGTGAAATATCAGTATTTCGGGGATCGAAAGACCGGAGGTGATAAGTCTTTCGACTTCGCAAAATGTGAAGTCCCGAAATCATCATGACCATTATATATGAGGAGATATCTGGATCGTTGATCCAGGGTCATCGCAATTTCGGCCAGGGAGAATGGAGTCAAGGGAACTTCGAAGTCACGAAATGAGAAACATTGATTTGATCGTAGCCGTCGATCAAAGAAAGATATGGATCGTAGATCCAGGATCCTCTTGATTTTGGTTATTGGGGGAACGGAGGTAGCAACACTCCCAATGTCGTGAAATGTGAAATTGTAACGCACCTTTCACTCGAGCGCGTGGTCACAACCAGTAGTCACAAGAGGGAAGGGGCTTAGCGGAGAAGAGCTACTGCTCATTTGGCATTGAGGTATGAACAACGCTCAGAAGAGAGACCATGGGTCTCAAAGGACCTATGCATTTGGGAAAATACCTGTGTAAATGGGTTTGGGTCTAGCAGAGACCCAAAGAGTCAATCAGACTTAGTCTCTTGATCGATCTTAGACTGGGAGTTCATGCGACCCTTAGGAGAGAAAGGGGGTCTGCATCAAGTGGTATCAGAGATGATTTTCATCTATAGATTTCAGGGAAAGAATAAAAATAACTCGAAGCTGTACTCTGTGTAGCAGACAGTCAAAATAATTCCACCAAGGAGACGAGTGGAATCACCTTTGGCTAATCGAGTTGTAGAAAGGGAGATGCAAGAACTTTGTGCAATATTAGAGGCGATGGAATAAGCGTAAAGATGAGCACCTGATGTTGGATACATCAACAATGCAGAGAGCGAAGAAGATGTGGGCGAAAATGTCGTCGGAGAAGTTGCAGGAGAGGATGTTGTCGAACAATGCTTGATGAGAGCAGTTTCCATATTGGGAGGCAGAGCCAAGATAGAGGTCCCAATGTATGAAGAAAATTTAGATGTCGAAGAGCTATTGGATTGGATAAGATCCATGGACAAATATTTCAACTATGAAGACGTAAATGAAGAAAGAAGGGAGAGACATGCTTTCACCATAATAAAGGGACATGCAACACTGTGGTGTGACAGGCTGAGAGAAGAAGAAAATAAAAGCATAAGATAAAGAGCTGGGAAACAATGGTAGACAAGTTGAAGTCTAAATTCATGCCCAAATATTATCAGATCAATCTGTTCAGGAAAATGCAGAACCTGGGAAAGAAAGCGATGACAGTTAAGGAGTACACAGAGGATTTCTATAGGTTGAACATTAGAACTGGACAAAGAGAGAGATATAAAGAAAAATTTGCTAGATACATAAATGGCCTAAGGTATGAAATCCAGGATGAGCTCAACATGATGTCAGTAAGGACAGTGGAGGACGCTTGTCAGTTTTCACTGAAGGCAAAGGAGAATTTGGCCAGAAAACAAAACCAATGAGGGAGAGGTAGAACCCCAGTCCCAAACAAAAGTAGGTTATTTACCCATGACAAAGTGCATAAGTCTAAGGACAAGACTTAGAAAACACATAGTCACTCGGAAAGAGGACGATGTTCCCGAGAAAGATAGGGTGGCGAAAAAAATTCTTCTAGAAGAAGAGGAAGAAAATAAGAAGGAGAAGTAAGATGTTATGCCCATGGAAAGACATGACACATGTCTTGGGAATGTCCTGAGAAGAATAAATAAGGAGGAGGTGAAGCTCACATTTCAGAAGCACAAAGAAGAGATGTTGAAGCAGAAGGAGCAGAGGATGGAAGATCCTTGATGTTGAGGAAAGTTCTCTTAAAACCAGAGGCAAACGTTGAAAGGTCGGTGCATAGAAACAATCTCTTTATAACATATTGCAAGACTAAGGATAGAGTATGCAAGGTGATAATTGATAGTGGGAGCATTGACAACTTAGTATTCACAGAGATGGTGGAGAAACTGGAGTTGGAGACAAATGCACACCCAAATCCATACAAAGACTCATGGTTGCAAAAAGGACACCAAGTAATGGTTACTAAACAATGCTTGGTTGAGTTTAAGATAGGAGGATATAGAGATGAAATTATGTGTGATGTAATTCCCATGGATGTATGCCATATTTTGTTGGGAATATCGTGGAAGTTTGATAGGAATGTCATGCATGATGGGAGGAAGAATACATACACATTAGAGAAGAATGGTAGGACACACATGTTGCTGCCAATAAGGGAGAAGAAAGTGAAAGAGGAGGCCAACACATACATACTTCTCATGAGTGGGAGGGAACTCCTGAAAGAAGTCAAGGAATAATAGGAGACGTAGTTTGTTGTGGTGAGGAAACCCAGAGTTATCCTTACAAGTGCTTCGATGGAGGATTTTCCTAAAGAAGTTCAGGAATTATTGGAAAATTTTGCTGACATAGTGGTGGATGATATTCCTAACTCATTTCCACTCATCAGAAGTATCAGTCACCATATTAATTTGATACCAGGTGAAAGTCTTCCAAACAAAGAAGCATATAGGTTGACACCTCGAGAGAATGAGGAAGTGAAGAACCAAGTCCAAGAATTGTTAGACAAGGGTTTGGTGAGAGAGAGCTTGAGTCCATGTGTAGTACAAACTGTGTTTTGTCCAAAGAAGGATAGGGGATGGAGGATGTGTACAAAATTGAGAGACATTAATAATATCACCATCAGGTATAGATTTCCTTTACCAAGAATGGATGATTTAATTGAATTCTTAAGTGGAGAAAATTTATTTTCCAAAATGAGAGAAGGTGATGAGTGGAAAATAGCCTTTAAGACAAATGAAGGTTTGTATGAGTGGCTTGTTATGCCATTTGGCTTAATGAATGGCCTGAGTACTTTTATGAGGCTGATGAATGAAATACTAAAAGATTTCATTGGAAATTTTGTGGTTGTATATCTGGATGATATACTTATCTTTAGATGGACCAAAGAGGAGCATTTGAGGCACTTGACATTAGTGATGAGGAGGCTACAACAAGAGAAAATGTTGATAAATCTCAGGAAGTCCTCTTTTATGAAGACCAAACTCATTTACTTGGGTTTTGTGATCTCTTCAAATGAATTGAAGATGGATCCGGAGAAGGTGAAAGAAATCAAAGAGTGATCGTCACCAAGGATCATGTTCGAGGTAAGAAGCTTTCATGGATTGGAAAGTTTCTATAGGAAGTTCATCAGGGACTTCAGTGGAATTTGTGAACCAATCATGGATACTATGAAGAAGAGGCACAAGTCTTTTAAATGGACAGAGGAAGCCAACAAGAGCTTCAATATACTGAAGGAGAAAATAACAAAATGGCCAATTCTGGTCTTGTCGAATTTTGAAAAGACATTTCAGGTGAGATGTGATGTAAGTGGAGTTTCAATAGGAGTAGTTTTGAGTCAGGACAATAGAATTGTTACCTATTTCAGTGAGAATATGAATGAAACCAAGAGGAAATACTCCATATATGACAAGGAGTTTTATTCCATAATTCAAGCCTTGAAGAAATGGAGACATTATCTTGTCCCACAAGAATTTGTCTTGTATAGCAATAACCAGACTTTACAATTCATAACTAGGTAGGAAAAATTGAATGAGAAGCATGAAAAATGGGTTGAGTTTATGCAGAATTTTACTTTTGTCATAAAACATATTGCTGGGAATGATAACAAGGTTGTTGATGCATTGAGCAGGAGATGTTTGATTCTATAGGAATTTTAGGTGAAGACCTTGGGGTTTGAGCACCTTAAGGACATGTATTGTGATGATACATATTTCAAGGAAGCATATGAGGCATGTGTGAATCCTATGCTGAGAGAAAAAAGCCAGTGGAGATAGTACATGGTTCAAGAGAGATTGTTGTTCAAGGGAAATCAATTGTGCATACCAAAATGTTCAATGAGGAATAACCTTTTGAAAGAAAAGCATAGTGGAGGATTGGCTAGACATTTCGGCCATGATAAAACGTTTAAACAGTTGAGAAGTTCATACTATTGGCCAGGTATGAGAAAAAAAGTGATAAAGTATGTGAACAAATGTAGAATCTGCCAACATGCAAAAGGGAAAAGACAAAACAATTGATTGTATCAACCATTGCCAATACCAGAGAGGCCTTGGGATGCAATAAGCATAGATTTTGTGTTGGGACTACCAAGAACACAAAGAGGATTTGATTCCATACTTGTAGTGGTGGATAGATTTTCAAAGATGGAACATTTTATCCCATGCCATAAGACCAGTGATGCAACACATGTTGCAAATCTGTTTTTCAAGGAAGTTGTAAGACTTCACGACCTATCTAGAAGCATTGTCTCAGACAGAGACACAAAATTTGTTGGTCACTTTTGGAGAACATTATGGAAGAAGTTGGGGACAAATTTTTCCTTCAACTCAACTTATCAACCTCAAATGGATGGACAGATTGAGGTGGTAAACATAAGTTTGGGAAACTTATTGAGGATTTTGGTCACTGAATACCATAATCAGTGGGATCAGATTCTGCCGCAAGCAGAATTTGCATACAATGACTCACCAAACAACAACACTGGAAAGAGCCCATTCCAAATATTGTATGGAATGCAACCTACGGGATTATTGGAGTTGAGAGACTTGGAACATAGTGAGCTCAGGAGCGCTAGAGAAGAATATTTTGTTGTAGACATGCAAAATATCCATAGCCAGATCAGAGGAAAGTTGTAGAGTTCTAACCAGGAGTACAAACGCAGAGCTGATCAAAATCACCGAGAAATTCAATTTGAATTAGGAGATCAAGTTCTGGCACATCTTAGGAAAGAGAGGTTCCCTAGGGGAACATGTAACAAGTTAAAGATGAAGAATATAGGACCCTGTAAGATCTTGAGGAAGTTTGATGAAAACGCTTATGAGATTGAGCTGCCAAATGATGTGTGAATATCACCCATATTCAATTTTGCAGACCTATATCCTTATAGGAGGGATGATCCAAAGGAATCATGAGATCAAGGGAAGATTCAGTGGGAGAAAAAAATCCCTATAATAGAAAAACCCCAGATGGAGAAGATTGTTAATCAAAGGATCGAAAAAAATACCAGGAGGAAGACTTATTTTGAATATCTATTCAAGTGGAAGGGACACCCAATAGAATATTCCAGTTGGGAAAATTAAGCTTCTATTCAGAAGCATGGAAAGTCAGTGCAAGAGTTCATGGACATGATTCCATGATTTTTTGTCAAGGGGATTATGATGCAGGAGCATCACTAGAAATCACGTGGAGAAAGACCTATAAACATCAAGGAATCTATACGAAAGATCAATGTTGGCAGTCATAGTAGATATTTTGAAGTCCACCTTAACTCAGCGCTAGAATTAATCTTTTTAGGCATGCCTGAAGTCAGGCCAGAAAAATATAGAGGCATGCTTGGACGATTACGAGTGAAGTGGGAGACTCCAGTATGGCTCTGGAATGCGACTGGTCTAGATAGTCATTAGGTTAAGTTTTAGAGTAGACAAGTAGCCAGGGGGGAAACCTTAAGAACCCTCTAAGATAAATAGAGGTTTTGTACGCCCAAATGAGGCTAGTTGCTAGCTAGTTGTTGGCTAGGAATAGATAGAAGTTAGGTTCGACTTAGTAGGAGATTTCTAAGTTTTCAGTTTTTTTGTTTTCATTTACAGTTGTAACCATTTTTCAATTATGAATATAACAAAGGAAAATCGACCCAATGCATGGTGTGGACATTGCTTGCAATTCTCTGTTATTGTGTTTTCATGAATGAACAAATGAACTTAGTTGTGAGTAGATGGAACTATAAATACTAATAAAATTTTCAATTATTTCTCTTCCGCTGAAGTAGTGCAAGGTGTGCACACAGAACGCGAGGAGTGCGTTGATCGAATCTGTGTCGATTCCGAAGCTCACAAGAGATAAAGTGAAACTTTTCCCTTTGCAAGGAGTTAAAGGAGACTGGTGCAAGGAGTGCACAGTCATCCACAAGAATCCAAAACCTTGCGTAAGCTTTGGTGCAAGGAGTGCATAGATCTGAGATTCGACTAAGCGTCAAAGAGACTTTGCAAGAAGTAAAAGACACAGAAAAGGAGAACGCCAGGAGAGAGAGAGGAGTTTCTCTTCGAGAAATCCTGAGGATTTGAGTTATCGAAATCCCTAAAATGAGAGGAGTGTGCGGGAAATCGAAGTCTTCATGAGACCAAGCTTAGGGGGAGTAACACTTCTCATAAGTGCTAAAGAGGTCCAAGAATCGAACTTGCTGAAGGAGAAAAGGTTCAAAAACTTTGAACACCCAGAATATCTTCTAACTCTTAAGATAGCGTAAGCGTAAGAGGGAAAATACCTCAGTTGTTTGATCTGAATGCTAGAGAATTGGAACCATCCATCAGGAGGGACGTGTGGCGAACGATCATTGTTTCACTAACTAGCATTATGGAGAACTCAAAGGGAGGAACGCTAAGAATTTGTGAAGCCCGAATATGCAACTTGATACGAGTCATTAGATCCAAGAGAGATCTGGACCGTTGATTTGTCCAGGGTGAAATATCAGTATTTTGGGGATCAGAGGACCGGAGGTGATAAGTCTTTCGACTTCGTGAAACAAAAATTCCCAAAATCATCGTGACCATCAGATTTGAGGAGAGATTGGGACCGTTGATCCAAGGTCATCGAGAGAACAGAGGCAAGGCAACTCCGAAGTCGTGAAACTCGAAACTTCGATTTGATCATAGCCTTCGATCAAAGAAAGATATGGATTGTAGAGCTAGGATACTGACGATTTCAATTATCAGGATAACAGAGGTAGAAACACTCCCAGAGTCATGAAACACGAAATCACGATGCACCTTTCACTCAAGTGCATGGTCACTGTCAGTACTCACAAGAGGGAAGGGGATTAGTGGAGAAGAGATACCGCTCGTTTGGTGTTGAGGTACGAACAACGCTCAGGAGAGAGACCGCGAGTCTCACAAGACCTGCGCATTTGGGGAAAATACCTATGTAAATGGGTTTGGGTCTAGAAGAGACCCAGAGAGTCAATCAGACTTAGTTTCTTGATCGATCCTAGACCGGGAGGTCGTGCATCCTTAGGAGAGAAGGGGGGGTTTGCATCAATATATTAGATGAAAACATATAGTTCTATTTGTGCATTTAGCTTGCATATCTCTCTCTCTTTCTCTCTCTTTCTCTCCCCTCCCTACGCACCCAGCTGTAGGGATGATCTTCGCACCCAGTTGAATATCTAGAATACAAGAATGCTCTTATGCACAATACTTCTCTCATGCCCAACTCTAACGACAAATCCTTGACCAACCTTACCAACTCTTTTTGGACTTTATTTTATACATTACAATGACTCTCAGATAACCTTAGATCGAAGTCTACATGTCAAAACCCTAGATCCCAAAACCCTAGGTGTCTAAAACCCTAGTTCCACTTGACTCGTATTTTCAGGGCTTCGCCAGCCTGTCTTTTTGTCTTTTCCACGAGGTTCTCCAAAGAACTCATTGATGTCTTTTTCCACTTGTTGAGTTTTCCATGATCCATATTCTTTGTTGATATGTCTTCGTTTATATTCTCTTTCAAGGACTCACTTTCTCTTACTTCACTCCTTCTTTTATTCTTCTTTGACCACTTCAACCCATTCTCAGTTTATGTGTCTTCCGCACAATTTGTACGTTGCCTTTTTTCATTAATATTCGCTTCCTTACCTAACCAAGAGCCAACAGGCCACCGACACTCACCTTTGAATCATCTCGAGTCACTATAGGATTAGACCTTCTGTATTACTTCGACTATAGGCTGCGTGGAGCAGCCTGTTCTTTCTGCTATGTCCCTTCCTTTTATGTTCAGGTTGTCTTTTCTATATATGGTACCCATTTTCAACTGCACCTGGTACCTAGACCCTTCTTCCTCTTCTTTTATTGATAGCTTTGAGGCAGTTGGTTGTCATAATACAATTTCAACCGGATCCCAGTTACTAAATCTTCCTTCCATTCTCCATTCAGGGTCTTGAACTACGCAACTCCACCTTCTTTAACATAGGAAACCTCATATGGCCCAAGCCAATGTGTCCTCAACTTCCCTGGATACTTCATGAAGTTGTTGTCATATACCAATACCATATCTCCTTTCTTAAATGATTTCTTCTTGATATGTCTGTTATGGTAGGCCTTTTCTCGTTCCTTCTGTACTTGTTAATGAAATCCTGCAATAAACCTATCTTCCTATAGTTCTACCAATTGTGCAAGGTTGTCTTGAACATTTCCAGTGTCATCCATATCTGTAAATGTTGCAATTCTTAAGATGGGAACCAAATATTCCATAGGTACCACTGCTTCCAAGGCATAAACTAACTTAAATGGAGTCTGCATTGTCAACTTCTTGCAATTGGTTCGATAAGCCCATAAAACTGTTGGCACTCTCAAATTCCAATCATCTATGTTCACACTCCAAATCTTTTTCACCATTGTATCCAAGATCTTATTGAAAGATTTGACTGTATTGTTATCTTGTGGGTGGTATGGTTTACTCTTCTAATTATGAACTTTAAATTCCTGAGTCAAGGATTCAATAGTTTTGTTAATAAAATGTGTGCCTTGATCACTCATGAGGATCTTCGAGCATCCAAACATGGTTATGATATCCTCAAAGATGAATTGCACAGATGTAGGTGCACTACAGTCCTTAACTACTCTTTCTTTTTCCCATCTGGTCAAATATTTTGTTGCAGTGATGATGTATCAAGCTCTTGTGCTCTTTCTTGGTGGGTTGATAGGTCCCACAAAATCAATGGCCCATTTCTCAAATCCATGTAACGTTAGCTGAGGTGCTAAAGGCATTTCATCTCTTCTGGAAGGTTTCCCAACTCTTTGGCATACATCGCAGGCTCTGTAGTATTCCATAACATCTTTGTGTAGAGTGGGCCACCAAAGGCTAGCTCTAAGAACCTTCTGCATTGTTTCTTTCCCTGGATAATTTCCTCATACGATGCCTTCATGTGCTTATGCCAGAATTAGTGGTCTTTCTGCCTCGATAACACATCTCCTCAAAATCTCATCAGGTCCCATCTTATATAGTTGTCCAGCTATAAGTGAAAAATATGCAGCACGAACTACTAGTTGTTTCCTCTGAATGATTGTTTTCTCACAGGGTGCCATTCTTGTAGATAACAACTCGACTATCTCGGCGAAGTGATCATCAACCTTTATGATGGCTAGCAACTGTGCATCTGGTAGTGTATCCTCCAAACTGGTAGGTTCCTCTCCATGCTCTAATCTGGATAAGTGATCAGGTCCCTTGTTCATTCTTCCTGGCTTGACCACAATCTCAAAATCATATTCCTAGAATAATAGTAGCCATATGCATATTCTTCTCCCCAACATTGGCTTGTTGACTAAGTATTTCAATGTAGAGTGATTAGTGAACATCTTAAAATTTCCTCCCAACAAATAGTGTCGAAACGTATGTAGCAATATACCATAGCTAATCCTTCTCTTTCAGTGGTAATGTAATTTATCTCAGCTGTAGAGAGCTTCCTGCTAGCAAAGGCTAGAGGGTGGTCAATATATCCTACTCCTGTTTGTGCTAACATTTCTCCTAATGAAATAGACAACACATCGACATAGACGTGGAATTCCTTACTCCAATATGGGAAAACTAGAATAGACGCAATGACAATTTTCTGCTTTAGTGTGTCGAACCTCTATTGACATTCCTCTGACCATTGAAATTGGCGATATTTCTTTAAAATATTTTCCATGGGTGTTGTTATATGTGCATAGCCCTTGATAAACTTTATGTAGTATCCAGTATGTCCTAGTGTAGTGTGCAATTGTCTAACCGAAGTAGGGGGAGGTAGATCAACAATGATGGCAATTTTGGAAGGATCTACTAACATCCCCTGCTTACAAACAATGTGCCCCAACAATACACCAAAAGGTGATAAGAAAATGCACTTCTTCAGGTTCAGGGAAATCTGGCATTGCCTGCACTTATCCAATATTAGTCTCAAACATTCAATATGATTTTTCAATAAGCTAAAAATAGTCCAATCATCAAAATATGCCTCCAAAAATTTATGTAAAAAATCCTTGAATGCTTCTATTGAAGAGAAATCCCCCTGCAGACAAGTGGATTCTCTTGAGGTCCCTAGACTCCTAATACCAAGACAAAATAATGCTTAACATGGACACTGGCATCCTTTTAGATCTAGATAAGCTAATGTATGTAGAGGAAGGAGAAAATATGTACCTTTTTAACGACGCTTGTCCCTACACGGTCTAAGTTGAGATTCAATCCTAAATTCCTTGATGAGCCCTAGAGACAAACAAAGATATGAATAGCTTCCTACCCTACTGGGATTAGCTCAAAAATAGATCTATCTACTAGAGACTAGTTCATGTGAGATCGAGCACAGACTTGAAAGAAACAGGCCAAGCATGTTATATTAATGAGAAAAACAATTAAGAATACTTACAACCATAGATGTGAGTGCAGTAGCTTCATCAAGCTCTCCTTGTCCATAACCTTGCTTAAACAGTCCACACACAGAATGTTGATGTTCATAATGACATCTTCCTCATGAGATCATAAGTTAGATGCTTCACAATACTTTCCATCCCCTTTCACCATGAGAAGGCTCCCTTATATATCCTTGGAGAGTCCCAACCACTTGAGAGATCTTTGGGATAAGTTGAGGATCCTTCTCCTTTAGTTGAGGATCCTCCCTAAGATCATGCCTTGACCATCTATTTGAATCCAACCACCTTTAGGAATTGAGGGATTCTTCCCTGATTTGCCTCAACAAACCCAAAATTTGCTCAGCAAAGGCAGCGCTCCCCCAAAAAGTTCACCAAAGCGCTATAATGCTCTCCTAAAAGGGTGTATAGAGAACCAACACTCCCTTTCAGTGTATAGGGGAGTGCTCCTCTACAAAAATGTCTTTTGAGTGGATTTTCCAGTGGCAAAAGGTTTATAAACTTTGTTAACCCATTCCTCTTCTTCCAAATCAGTTTTTTGAGGTATTTCAAGTGTCCCTCCGATGTCATTATAGGCACAACATAGACAGTATGGTAGTATGCTATTGATAACGACGACACTAGGCCATTTTCATAATGAGTAATTTTGATGTGTAACAGCGTCAACAACCACCCTAGAAAATATGGTTGGTGCATTATTCAATTTTAAAGGCATCGCAGTGTAATGGAAAGAACCCCATTTTGTTGCAAATGTGGTCTTATGTCTGTCTTCCTTAGCAATCTTGATCTGATGATAACCTGAAAATCCATCTGTGAAGGAGTAAACTTCCTGTCCTCCTACATTATCTAAAACTTCATCAGTAAAATGTGTAGGGAATGGATCATGTAGGCATGCATCATTCAGTTTCCTTAAGTCTACACAGATTTAGATCTCTCCGAACTTCTTATCCTGGACCACCATAGGGTTGATCCATTCTGATTCTTCAATAGGTTCTATGATTCCTACCACCAACATTTTTTCTAATTCAATCCTAACCTTTTGCTTATATTTGGGATTCAGTCTGTAGGATCTCTTATTGACTGGATTTTTATTTATTTTCAAGGGGATTTTCATTTCTACCATGGGCCCTTTAATGCCCTTCATGTATGTGAACTTGGTTTGGAAGAAGTCCTGATATTCATGCAGTAATTCGTTGATCTTATCAATAAGGCATCATCCCAATAATCTCCAATGTTGGCCAACTTAGGTGCTTGCTCTATTCCAATATTAACTTTCTTGATTTTGATTGGTTGTCCAATGAAAGGTAGTTCAACCCCTGGCCCTTCTATGTCTCTTTGTCCTTCAGTTTCTACGATGTTCACATTCCTAGGATCATCATCTTAGTCAGCATTGATATTGTAACAACCCTGTAATTTCTAAAGAGGCACAGTCCATTCATCTTCTTCTTGATCCAAAGGGAGGTCAGGTGCCTCCTCAAAGACTTTCTGTCTTACAACTTGTAAAGCTTGATCTATTGTGACGTACTGAATTTCAAATAAAAATGTAGCTATAAAGTTCTGGGTCATACTGTACCAGTCTGAAGTGGTGAGGCACAGTTATGCTTGAAGATACCAGTTGATAGGTGTTGTGTCCAAAGTGTTAATGAACTTATGTACCTACTTCTCTTTAGGAATTCTTTTCCAAGCCTCCTCACAACTTCGCACATGGTCCTTCAGACAACTCTGACCTGTGTATCGAACTTCACACCCTTCGACTTGGTCTGAAAAAGTGCACTGTCATCAAAGTGTGACATTGTACCCACTCCGCGATGTTATTCTTGTGTGTTCCCCACCATCTTGTTGGAGTTCATTTCAAGGCTTCATCTAGTGGAAACAACCTCTATTGTACTGGTACGATTTCTTCAAATTCCAATCAGAATGTTTCTAAATGATTTAAACCATCAAATATGGGAAAGTTACTCACTTTTGTGCCAATCCAACGAGCTTCCCTGTTCAATCTGGCACACCTCCACACAGAAAATTCATACATCCTATTCTGCCAGTTCTCCAGTGCTTCTTTTGAATCTGGTGAGCATGCACTTTCACTTCTCCATCTTAAATTTCCATCTGCAGTAGGATTAATGTAATCTTGTTATCTTGATGTCAATTTATATATATTCCCTAGTTCATAAAAACAATCTTCTTCTCTGATGGTTTCTATGTATCTGTGACCTTCATCAACATCAAGAGGTGAAATGAACCTAAGGCCATCACCTTCAAATGTCATTCTTATTTTCTTTAGGTCAACAACAGTCGAATTTTTGAAAGACCAATCAATGCCCAATAGTTCAGGATAAGGACAACTCTCATCAACTATATCAATCACTTTGAAGTCTGCAAACATCCTTACCCTGTCTATGTCCACAAGGACATGCTCCAGTATCCCAAAGGGGCCTACTTCTTGCTGATTAGCCATCCTAAGCCTGATAGGTGAGTAAATCAACTTAGGTTTTCCCATCAATGCCTAGGTCTGCTTCATCATAACGTTGAATTCTAATCCCAATTCAAGGACCACATAATCTATGTAATAGTCTCCAATATGAGAATTAAGGTGTAGTTCCTTGTTTCTTATTCTCTTTATAGATACTTGGTGTACTTCTTTATTCAGCAGAGTATGTACCCTTCCTATCTCATACTGTCTGATCAAGTGTTGTAGTTATTTCACATCTCTTTCATCCTTAATAAAATTAATGCAAGTATATAATAAATCAATAAGCTTTCTTACCTCTTTTCCTTCTCTAGGTGAGGCACAATGATTGAATTCCAGAGGCATTCCTTATTCTTTCACTTCTAGTTTTTCCTTAAAAGAAGAAGCCTGTTCTCTTCCAAATTCTCTTCTTGCCTCTTCAAACGTCTTCTTCTCCTTCCTTGGATCAAACAACTGTCTCATATCTACAGCTCTTCTGATCCTTGATTCTTCTGTAGTTTTTCCTAGAGTCACCTTGTCTTCTCCTGTAATAGTGCCTCCTCTAGTGATAAAAATGACTCTGGGATCCTCTCCATGAGGTTTTGCTGATATTAATTCTACATGTTGGTTTCCTCCTCATCTTTCTTGAAGTTTTTCCATCAATACAGAACAATCTTGAATAACATGTTCAAAAGAGTTGCAATAGATGCAAGTGGTACATGGGTTATGATAGTCCCTCTCCAAGTGACCTGTCTGGGTGCATTTATAACAAATGATTTGACCTCAACCTCGACCCATGCCTCCTCCTCATCCTCTTCCTCGAAATCCACCACAAGGGTTGGATTTTCCTCTTCCTGGGGAATTAAACTACGTAGCATTTCCCTCCTGCTGCATCTCTCCTTGAATCCTATATGTATATCTTGAAATTTCATGCAAGAGATCATAATCCCTACACTCTTTCTCATCATGCCCCACATATTTACAGAATGTGCAGTAAAAATTGGTAGGTGTCTGGACATATTTTTGCATGTAATAATTTTTTCTAGGGAGATGCCTATTTCTACATACCTCGCACCAAGGTAGAGTAACCTACATCAAAGGGCTCAGATCTCTAGAGGCCAATTACTCATTAAATATGGGACAATGCTCTTTTTCATGGCCCTTCAATTTGCATCTGATACACCGAATGTCTTCTCTTTTCTCTTTTCCATTTTCTTTTTTCATATCTTCGAACTGCAAAGATAAGCTAGTTAGATGACTGGAAATTTGACTCATACCTGAGTTGGATTCTCCCATAGGGGATTATTCTATTTTCATGGCGATCTCCAGTGCCTCAGCCTGCGAATCAACCTTTTGTTCCATCAGAGGGACTCTGATGTGTAGTAAGAGGGTAGCAATGAATCATTCCTTATTCTTCTCGTCTGGAATCTGAAAACTCAAATGACCTGTCATGGTCTTAAACCTATGATCAAACTCCCAAATAGGTTCATATACTCTCTACTTTATTTCTTTCATTTCTGTAATGCATTATGATTCTCACTTGGGTTTCTTGAATTCTTCACTCAACGTAGTCTTGATATCATTCAACGGTTTAGGTTGTACAACTCCTTTAACAAACTTCATGTACCATCTTAATGCGTAGTTCCTCAAGGTGGTACTAAATTGATCTCTCTTAACAACTTCGTCATTGAATTTCTTAATACTCCATACAGCTTCACATAAGAGCCAGTGTTGATCAAGATCTTCAGATCCATCTCCTATAAATATAGGTAACCTCATTTCATCTTCCATAGATCTTCCTAGGTTTCTTGACTACTTATGTATTGAACTGTTGGTAACAATGCTTTGAGTGCTCTGATAACTCTAACCACTATGGTTACTTAATGTTGCTAAAACAACATGAGGAGTAGTAGTACTCACTTTGATGGTAGGCACAGTCCCTGAAGTTATTGATTCTTATCGACGAGGTTCTTCATTCTTTCTCTCCTCTGGTCTAACAGACTCTGAATATTCCTAGTTCAATAAATCTTATTCTTATCCACTGTAGAACCCTTTGTCCTGTTCCAATGGCTCTTGACTCTGCTCAAACAAGTTTACTAGAGGAACCTCTCTGAAGGTTCTCCCACTGCGTGTATGTCCAACCTTTGTGTCGTTGTCGTTGTCTGAGTTCTTGAACATTATCTTTTAAATCAGACCAATTACTGTATCTTCAAGATGTTCTTCTCATGCAATAGCATCTTGATCTTGAACTTCAAAAAGTGTAAACATTTTCCTCTAGGTCCCTTAAAGAAATATCTCTCTGCTTGACTATATGAATCTAATCTGTCAATAGAAAACTCAGTAATGTACCCTCCAATAGTGCTACCAAACTAGTGATCTACTACTCTTGACATAGAATTATCAAATCCCTTGACATTCTTGATCAACACTGACGTCCAAACCACAAGTGGTCTAGATATGATTTCAAACTGGGTATCTCCTAATCTGGCTAACCACTCGTATAGCTCCTTATGAACTCCTCCAAAGAAAATCTCATGTATATCAGTAAATATATACCTTCCCAACCAATCTTCTATACTAATGCTAGAGTTCTTATTCTAATCTTCGTCGAAATCCCTCTCTTGTTATTCTATCCACTTATGAATCTCTGTCTTCGATGGAAACCACCTTGACATTCCCTTAAGAAGATCTCGGTCCCAACAATAGAACCATTTGTTGACACGGGGGCAGACCCAGGGTTCAAATCTAACAGCGCACCAACAAACCCTAACTACTGGCCCTTTTGGAAATACCTGCAGAGTAGATGCAGTCTCACCCAAAGTAGCAATAGGGTGTTGCAGGACACAAGTGTCTACAACTAAAGGAAGTGAAAAGTGGTTCCAAGACAACAACACACATCAATATAGTTATTCTTTATCACTCTTAAGCTTACCTCACAAGTTATATCTCTGATATAACACAACAATGCAATAACATTATGGAAGATAACAAATAACACAACATCAATCACACATAACAACAAGATATACCTAGTTAACCCTCTCCCTAGGGCTACATCCACAAAACTACATTTCTTGATATATTAGATGAAAACATATAGTTCTATCTGCGCACTTAGCTTTCATATCTCTCTCTCTTTCTCTTTCTTTCTCTCCCCTCCCTGGGCACCCAGTTGTAGGGCTGATTTTCACACCCAGTTGAAGATCTAGAATACAAGAATGCTCTTACGCACAATAGTTCTCTCGTGCCCAACTCTAACCAAAAAACCATGATGAACCCTCCCGACTCTTTTTGGAATTTCTTTTATACATTACAATGACTCTCATAAAACCTTAGACCGAATTCTAAGTGTCAAAACCCTAGGTCCACTTGACCCGTATTTTTAGGGCTTCTCAAGCCTGTCTTTCTGTATTTTCCGCGAGGTGCTCCAAATCACTCATTGATGTATTTTTCCACTTGTTGAGTTGTCCACAATCCATCGTCTCTTTTTATCTGTCTTCCTTGATCTTCTCTTTCAACGACTTGCTTTCCCTTACTTTTCTCCTTCTTTTCTTCTTCTTTGACCACTTCAACCCATTCTCATTTTATGTGCCTTCTGTGCAGTTCGTAATTCACCTTTTTCTCCTTAATCTTCGCATCCTTACCTAACCCAGGGCCAACAGATGGACTCCTGAAGTACACCTGATTAGAGGGTGTGTGAGATTTGAGCATACTCATTAATGTGTCATTTTCAGGATCAACGAGGGTCTTTCTGATGAAAATTGCACTGACAATGCTAATGGTGTATATTTTTCTTTGTTAACCCGCACTACCATGTGTAGGGATGATTTTAGAGGCTAAATTTCGCTCATGGGCTATTTTTCCATGGTTTTTCCCAAATAAAGATTCTCTATTCTAAAAATGATTCGCCCAAGTTCTATAGGATAAAATTATTTTACCTTAAAAATCGCCAAAATTTTATACAAACTATATAAAATCCTTAGAAATTTGATTTTTTTTATAAAAATATTGCCCAAAATTTATAGTTGGCATATGAAGGATTAGTAAGATTTGCCAAGGCTTCTACATTTTAAAATAAATTTCCATCCTTAAAATCATCCTTGACCACGTGATAATAACACAAAAATATCTTTGATTCCTCGTGCTGAAATTCAAGAACCCACTTTTCATAGTTTTTTTACTTTGGTGAATGGAACCTACTAATGCTGAGAGTATCCTATTTGGTGTGTTGTATTGTTGACTTCTCCGGTGATCACTTGTATAATTTGTTGAGTGACTTTTAGGTCATAACACTTGGCCAAACCTAAACAACCTCTTGGCCCAGGTCAAGTGACCCTTCATTTCTCAAATCTTGACACATTACAATGGAGTATCACCAACCTTTTAAAGGATTTCATTACATGTAATCGACAAGCTCTAAAACCAAGCACTACCAAAACAATGTCCCCGAAACCACCACTGTTGACCTAAAAAAATTCGCTCTTTCACCAAGTCAAGTTTAACCTAACTACCACTCTTAACATAATTGTTTTGTTAAGGATTTGCGTTGATCATTTTAGGGTGCAGTTGGAGTCCTTGGAATAACATTTGGTAGGATCCATTTCACATATTTGAAGAAAACCCTCGAGTAAATGGTAGCTATGGTAGCTGTGGAGGACAAGGTAATCAATTCTTGGGGTTTTTAAAAGATGAGTATTGATCTTAGTCAACTCATTATGTGATCACAATGTTTGTTAGAATTGACTACTGTAACAATTTACAGATCTACCAAGAAGAGAGCATCAAGAGCTAGAGGTGAAAGAGATGTCAAGGAGAGAAGATGGTGACATAAATGTTAGGATATCAATATTGAAAAAAATATTATTATAATGGATTTGAAAATATTTATCGCATGTAAGTGTACATACAAATGTAAGACCTAGTTAGGCATGCATACCCCTGGTAACTTATCGGTAAAGTCTATACATATACCTAGGTGATAGGGGGAGCATGCATGATTCCTAGATACCCTGGTTATAAAGTTTGAGGGGGTAGGACCTGGAGGTGATTGGTGAGACTCACTTGTCTAGTTTGGTTAGATTTGGTCATGGGAAACCCCAAGTCAATTTTAAAGGGGGGAATTTTAGGTTAAAATTAACTTGGTCAAAGGGTTAGAGTTGTTAGGTTAAGAATGGTGGTTTTGGGCACATGGTTTTGGTATCCTGTGGTTTTAGAGATCATGGATTACATGTAATGAAATATTAAAATTGTATTGATACTCCATTGTAATGTGCCAAGAGGTGAGAGGTGAAGTTTCACATGGTCAGGGCCAAGAGGTTGGTCATGTTGGAAAAATTTGGTCAAGGGAAATAATAGATCTATTGTTAGTTGGTTTTTCCCAATTTGGGTTTTCCAAGATAAAATATTTTTGTTACTATGTTCTTGGTTATATTTAATCTTTCTTGCATATTTTGTTTCATTTCATGGGGGTGGTGGTGTTTTGAGATAGATAGGTCTTCCATTCTAGGTGTTGATGTTGGTGGATCTATCTAGTGTTGGCTAGTGATGGTGCAAGGAATGGTTTAGGATTTGTTGGTACATGTTCAAAGGGCCTACGATATGCTGATTCAGTTTTAGATGTCTTTGGATCTAAAAGGTTTGGTTGTGGGGATTATGTTTTAGGAATTTTCAGTTGTAGTGGAATTGGTCAGGTCCTAAGAGTCCTTACATAAAATATTTAGGTCAATACATATTCCTTGGTAGTGAGGTTTCCTGGGGTACCTCAAAACCTTAGGTTGGTGATCACAAATGGATACACTTATTTTAAGTCATTTGGTATGGATATTGAGTCTAATTGGTAATTCAAAACAAACAAGTGGGAGGTGGTCTCCTCTCCTATCTAGGTGGATCAATTTACTGGGGATTTTATCCCCGAACAATGGACAAATTCTTACAATGATGTGATGGTTCATTCGTCTACTCTGGATGCACTTGAGACAGAAAATTAGTTCAATATTTTAGTATTTCATGCCCCATTAGAATGAATCTCTCCTTACTATCTTGGAATGTTCACGGGATGATGCCTCCCAATTGTAAGATTATTTTTTATTACGTGTTGTAATATGTCCAACTAAATGTGGTATTCCCTTAAGAAGTTAATTCCATTAGTTTTGAGATTTGTAACATAACGAACTATTGTTGGAATGGCCCTTTTTGGGATTTAGAGAATTATCAAGGGAATAGAGGTGTGGTAATTACTCTTTCTTCATATTCCAATAGTTTTATTGTTGCACCTCGTTCAATCCCAGATAATCGATATGTATGGATTACCATTTTTTATTCAGGATTGGGTGGATTTTTTCTATGTACTTTGTGCTCCTAATATTAGCTCAAAGAGATGTAGGCTTTGGAACTAGATGGATTCATCCCTTATTGTTTCAAAGTGGACTGTTTGAAGGGATTTAAACATGGTATAGTGGGAGGGGGATAGATGTAGGTGTGAAATTTTGGTGGTTAGTGGTTCAGAGAAGCATTCTTTCTACTATTGAAAAGATACTCTTCATATTTTTACCCCAATTGGAAGAAAAGGGGGTTGGATTATGGTGGTTGATATATTTGGTCTAACTATCAACAAGGACAAGATAGGGCGTAGGATAAACCATATTGATTCCATGTCCCATGAGAGGATTTGAATTTATCTGGATAACTTCATCCCATTGCTATGATTTTAAATGTGATCAATTTACACCATTTTCCAATTAAGGCTATAATTTCCTTGGGACAATCTATTGTTTCCCCCCCTTCTTCACTATTCAAGATGAATGTATCTCATTTAAAGTTAGAGGAATTTAAGTCCCTTATTCCAAGAGTGTGGATCATTTTCCCCTAGTTGGTTGAGCATTAGGGGTAGATTATTTCATGGGATACTATAATGTGACATATTTTTATTCTCATTAGAGGGTGGGGTAGGATGCTAATTAGGAAGTGGAACAAGGATTTGTGATTGGATCTTCAATGTATTGAGGAGGTTCACACATTTCTTGAAGAGGATCTCCATAATGTGACTCGTTAGGAGGAGGGTAATAAATTGGAAATGGTATTTTGGTGGGCTAAGGACTATTTAGCTAGGTGTGGTTTGGTATGCTCTCATATTCAATGGATTTAGGAAGGGCACAAGGGTTATAAGTTTTCTTCAATGGATTTAGGAAGGGCACAAGGGTCCATGTCACTATTGACCATGACCTGGGGCCCAACTCTCAAGCGCGTCGAGATTTCACGTATCGAAAATTCCCGATGTGATTCACCTCCATTCTCCCGACTCCCAAAATTTCGATATTTCGAAATGCCCCAAATCGGATGGTTCACGTTCCTCTAGATATAAAGACTCAGATAAAATCATGATTTCACATTTCTTTAGTTCTCACGAATCAAACTTTGACTCTTTCCAATCACGAGTCAGCGAAATGTTGATTTGTTGCCACCCGTCCTTTGACAATGGACGGTACCAATGATTTCGGGACTTCACGAATTTGTAAGTTGGCTCTCTTCCTATGCAATCTAAAAGGACTAAACCTTGTGCACTTCCTCTGGATCCAACGGTTTTTTTTCTACATGATTCCAGGTCTGACGGCTAAGATTTGTTATTCCTCCTACGCGCTCTTCCTAGGTGTCTGGACGTGAGATTCAATGGTCCATATTTCCTCCTCTACATCTAATCTAATGGATGTTGACGCTCCTCCTCCTGAGATTTCAATTTCTTCCTAACTTGGAAGATTTCCAATGTTCAAAGGCCTCGACCTTTGATTCCTCTAGGAGACCTATGACCTTGGGTCTTGTCTGCATTCTAAAAATGATACCCGTCCTCATCTTTGGGACTTGGAATAAGTCCACTCATGCACACTCCTCGTGTTATCTCACCTGAGCTTCTAAGACTTACTCAGTTCTAAGGGACTCGACCCTCTACTTCCATAAAATAATTCTGGTTCTCTTCTTGTCATACTTTGCGCTCGACCTCCTGAGCTTTGGAACTTGAAACAAGTTCACTTTGCACATTCTCCTTGCGCTTCGAATGGCCTTTAGATGGTTGTCTCTCAACACTGCTTCTGAGTGTTAGCCTAGTGCACTCCTTGCACAAGTCTTCTTCCAGAGTGTTCAACAACTATGTGTTCCTCCTTGAGCTTCACTGCTCAAACCTCAGAGGTCCCTATCCCTTTCTCTCCTCGAAGGGATATAGGTTCCCTCTTGGAAACGTATTGTCAAAAACTCCTTGTTGAGCCGACAAAGTATTCAACAATTATGTGAGTGTCTTCTCTTAGACACTTCTCTCCTTTATGAACTCGAAATAGAGTTCTTCTCGTGCACTCCTTGCTTTTGCTCGATGCCCACCTGGCAGTGATCTACAAAACCCTCAGTAATTATGTCTTCTCTCTATGGCCTCCCTTTCACAATCTCACCTCCAAGGTGTTCAACAACCTTGAGGCTTCTCCCTTGAGTTTACGATTTCTTTTGTGTGCTCTCCTGGCACGTCCTTTTCTGAATTCAACACATAACTCAAATGTGCACTCTTTACATTGGATCATAGAGTCCTCAACACTCTGCCATGCACTCCTTGCATTTAGCCACAAAGAACCCAGACTGAAATCAACAAACCCACAGATAGAGAATTCTATCTATCCCTACAGATGGAAACTACTCATACACCTACAACATATCGTAAACACACAAATGACATTCATAAAACCCATAAACACATAGAAACACATATGTAGGAAAAAAGGCTCTGTATTATCTCAGAATATATGTTTACAATGGGTACGAGTTTGGACTACAACAAAGTCTCGGCTCTCTCCTCTCTTCCTATATCATCTATTCTAATGAATATAGATACAAAGGTCTTTTACAAAAGAGGGGCTTCACGAGCTCTCCCTCCAAGCTACCTACTCTCATTAATTACATTCAATTACATTCAATTACATTCAATGCTTTTCTAGTCCGGATTGGATCTAGATCTTCAGCCTATCAACCATTAAAGGTGACCTTATCTCTTATCTTCTCAAAGGCATGACTTGGCTCTTCCAAGTCTTACAACATTCAATTGCATTTAATCACAAATTGAAATTTAAAAATGAGAGGGTTCACGCCTCTCCCTTCCTTGGATGTGCGCTAAATGTGTTGTCTAGCTAGCGCCTTGCTGAGGTGGAGCAATGCTCTTGCATCAACTTTTCTCATGTTTGCTTCTAAAATTATGGCCAAGGATTTGGCATTGAAAATATACACTATGAAAAAGTATGTGGTCATCATGAGCTTATAGGGTTTATTCAAGGGAGATTCATTCTTGACATTGTGATTTCTTCATGGAAGACTATGGAGTGGGAAAGGGACACTAGGCACCAAACTATGATATTGAAAATCGATTTTGACAAAGAATATGATTAGGTTGATTTGTATATTATTTATGAGATGTTAATTTGTTTGGGGTTTGTCTCTTGGTGTGTTTCCATGGTCAACACTCTGTTGAAGAATGCTTCAAAAAATTTTTTTTTTTTAGCAAGGCCTTGTATCCTCTAATATATTTGCATCATTATATTATTTAGGGATGTCCTTTGTCCCCTTATTTATATGTCTTGGTTGTATATGCTCTAGGTTATTTGTTGTAGGCCACATCTATTTTTGGTTATATTTATGGTATTCTTCTACCAAATGGTTCTTGTGATGGGTGACATACACTTTATATATGAATTTCTTCTCTTATTGAAAGTGGAAAATATGTTTTTTGATAGGGCCCTTGATTTTCTAAACACATTTTTCTCTACCTCAAGTGCCATAGTCAATTCTCATAAAATAAACTTCTGGTTAGTAGGAATGGATACCCCCTATATTGGATCTGTATTGCTTGGTATTTTATTTAGCCTTGGGTTATTTCACAATATTTGGGGATTCCTTTTGGATTTTGGTTATCAATACACACCATGTTGGATTGGTGTTTGTATAGGTTGCAAAGTAATCTTCATGTCTGGCATCACAAGGACCTTCGATTTGCTGAAAATTTGACTATTGTTGGCGACATTCTCTAGGCCTCTCATGTTTATTATGTGTTTTATTAATTTCTCAGTAGGGATATATTTTAGTGAATTGAGTGGATTTTGAGAGATTATTTATGGTCCGAATATGGTTGAGATTAAGGGTTTCCCTTGGTGCAATGGGATGTTTGCATCGTGCACAAGGATAAGGGGGCCTTGGTTTGATTGATGATACCACTAAGGGGAGTATTTTTGTGGTCAAGTGGGTAGTGTGTTGTCTTGAGGGTTCAACTCCTTGGTAGATTTGTTTGGTCAAGTGGGTAGTGTGTTGTCTTGAGGGTTCAACTTCTTGGTAGATTTTTTGGGGGAATTAGGTATTTTTATGCAACATTTAGATATATTTTAGAGGGCATTTGGATTGTTTGATATCATATCATCTCCTCATATCTCTTAGGTGTCTGAATCTTCCATCTTTTAGAGAATATATGTTGCCTGCAAGGTGGTTGCTAGTTTGGTTCATTGGAATTATGAGGGTGCTAGGGTTGGTTGGGATTTAGATTATTGTCCCATTTGTATTTGTAGGATTCAAGATTCATGTGTGGTGGAGCTACCTCATTTTTTATCTCATAGATTGATTAGGAGTGGAATCTTATTTGGGGTGATTTTTGGGATTCAATCTCTCATTCTTGGAAGTAGTGTCATTCTCTTATCTAAGAGTATGGTTCCATTAATTCTATTTATCTTGAAAATATGGAGATACAAGGGATTATCCCATAGAATAAATTGTATAAATTGAACATTGTAATTCCTAGGACTTTTCAAAGAGATTGGATATCATTTTTTGGTAAGTTGCTTCAACTGTATAAGTCTATATTCTATACTTCATCAAAGCAATTTTTTATCCTTGATCCTAAATTCCCGTTGTATATCCAAGGATTTAGAGGATAGGTGGATTCATTAGTTTTATATTCTTCGGTTGTACTAGTTTTCTTATTAGTTTAATGTGTTTTCATAGATGGGGATTTATCAAGGGATTCCACCGAAGATGAACTTTCCCATGAGAATTGGAATTTCTAATGGATATTGTTTTACTTTTTAGAGGTCTAAGATAGTAAATCACATATTTTGGGAGAATTAGTATGCCAAGCACTGATGGAGGTTTCTTGAGGATCACTTCTCAAGGGTGCTTCTAGGCAGTTTTCATTGGTGGTCTATTTTATTTGATGATTGGTGCACTCGTGCTCACCCTTCACTTGCAAGCCTTTTTTATTTTTCAAGGATCATCAATTTAGTTATTTTGTCGAAGAATAGGTGTAAGGAAGATTTTTCTCATGAAGTTATCCCACTATATTTCTTTTGTTCTATTTAGTGGGATGAAGTTCACCATTAGCTTCTAGCCAAATGATCTGTATTCATAAAATATTCCTGTTGTTTAGACCCAAGTGAGTATTTTGACTTTCTTTCAATTATTGTTTCTTTTTGGAAGAGGACATCATCTCATTTATGTATATCCTTCCATCCATGTTTGTACAATATTTTATACAATTTTTGTAAATATTTTTCAGTAAATTTAAGACATAGTTGACAAAAAGAAAAATGAAAAAAAGGATGGTTTCACATTAGTTAATTGGTGAAGGATTTCTAAGCCTACAAATGTGGGGGGGTGGGGTTGAAAAAAATCCATGAATTTGAGAAATCTCTGGTCATAAAGAACCTTGGGAGGCTAATTGGATATCTATGTTTGTGGAAACAAGCAGTAAAGTCCAAGAAGACTTATCCAATGTCAATGAAATATTGGATAAGATATAGGATTAAATTGATGGCAATGACATCCATGGTATGTAAATATTTAGTTTTACCATATCCCTCAGTGATAAGTGGTTTTCCTAGAATGTGGGAATCATCTAAATTTAGGAATTTTAAAGACCCATGAATAGGAAGCAACAATGAACATGACTTTTAAATGAGCCAATAGAGATTATTAGACAAAAATAGTAATGGATATGTTATATGTGTTAGCTCCGCCATTTTTATTTCCATTTAGAGTCAGTTTTAGTCGAGTTATGGCCCATGTGTCAAGACGTGTGAAGTTAGGTATGTAAAAATTAAGGGGTCGAAGTCATCAAGTGGTTGGTTGGCCCTTGTAAACGGGAAGGGATGTCAGAGTTGAAAACATACGTAAATGGTACGAGTATGTTGTTCCCAGAGAGTTGGTTCTTGTTAAAAAGTAGTCTCTATGTGCCCCAGGTTGAGTCAAGTAGTTAATGGAAGTTGTGTTGATCAGTGCATAAGCTATTATCATCTCTTTATGAAGTCCAAGGGAATGAAAAATTGAGGCGTTCCTAGCATGTATGCCCTGCAGTCCTCATCGCTTGTACTTTACATGTGGGCATGTGCCATGGAGAATCTGAAATTCGATCTGAAACATCCAGTTGCCATGAATTCACTGTTCTTTGGAACAATTCTTCCTTATTCCCTATCTTCTATAAATTTCATATGTTTGGCTCCCATTTTATTCATGAAACCAGTTCCATGCACTATTTGCATTTTTTCTCGCAAGCTCAGGTTGATTGAATTCTCTACCTTATAAATTTGTTGGATCCACCACGCGCAAGATAAATACTGTCCACACCATGGAGACCTCCAAAAGCATAAGAAATGGCACGCAAAGTAGAATAATCATCAGGCCCCAGCCCCAAAGTGATTGGGACTCGTCCTCACTTACAACAAGCATCCTCGAAGATCCAAAGGGAGTTTTCCCTTTACTCGTGGGAACAATGACATCACACCACACAGAACCCGGAGTGGAAGGACCTGCACAGGAAGGAGGAATAGTAGAAGCCCTATATTTCCAACATCAGGTACCTCAGAGAAGGGGCAGGTCAAGGAAGAATAAGGAAGCTGGGGAAACCCAAATCCCAGGTGAGCCGTGTGTAGCATCATTCACTGAAAGATTGCTTATGTGCATTGTTGGGATAGAACCTATCAAAGGTATGACAAAGAAGTGGAAGAAGAGTGAGGAGGATGGATGTCGCAGGCACAAATGGTCAAGAGGCATCTCAACAATTGAAGCAGGTGAAGCTAGCTATCGCCAAACTTTACCAGGGAAACTGGGAGCTGAGACAACAGCTAGTGATAAAGGCCATTGAAGCGTCAACAACATAAGGCTGCGAAGGGAACGTGACATGGCTCAAAAGATGACTCAAATATGCAAAGGATACGATCGTACAACTGTGCAAAGCACAACGAAATTTAGAAGAAAGGAATGCAAGGCATTCTAGAGAACGTGAAGCAGTTGAGGAGGAAGCCTGAGCGGCTCTCATCAGCCCGCAGAAGAAACTAGATTAACCAAATCTATTTTTGTATCCCTAAACAGAAAGAAAATATTGAAAGTTTTTAAGGAGACATTTCCCTAAGACATTTTTCTAGTTTGATAGCAACCATGACTATCTGCAGCCACTTGCCATGCACATTTCGACAATAGATGAGTGTGCGGAAAAAAATCAAAGTTGTTATAGCAAAAAAATGGACTCTGACAAACCCTTGTCCTTTCAGATATCTGATCGAAGGAAAGCATTGAAAAATCACTCCCCCGTGATGATACCTGATCGATAAGTGAATCCTCTTGGAAAATTATGAACAATCATGATGTAGCCAAATGTATTTGTTGTCTATTTTTGGAAAAATGGCATGCAAAGAGTTTTGTAACGCAGACAGTCAGTTTCCTAGTTTTTAGAGATAGCAGTTAGACGAGAAAGGTATCCCAAGCGGCACCCTCGTTTATATATTTGACATTTTCGATGTAAGCCAGGTTGGTTGGAAAATGTTAGTATAGACAACGTCTATTGAATGTAATTTGATTTTGATTAAAACTTAATGCAAAAGTCCTGTAGATTTGATGAAAAGATTCTAATTGCAATGGTCGGATGTATTGTTTTCCCTTATATGCGTATGTACTTCCTATTTCCTTGATTCATATCTTTTTCTTTCTATCTCAGAACGCAATTTCAAACCCATGGATTCATTGTGCAAAACCCCTTGTTCTCGCCATTTAGACAAAACATATTTCCTATAAATTTAACTCTGACTTCATCCTCAGTAGTGCTCCTAGTTGCTTCCTATGTTTTATGTCTGCCACACACAATGATTTTGAACTGAATATTAACTCTCGCTTATCCTTTGTCCTCTCAAGATCAGTCACTGAGTCATTTGTTTCTATCATTTCCTTGAATAAACTCCATAGACTGATTTCCTACTTTCTTTCACCAATGAAACCAGAACTTATTATCCGACAGTGTTAAAATCTAGCCATAGCTTTAAATCCATATCTTGCGCTCAGACTGTGTCTCCCGAGAGAGACCTCTCCAGATCCAAAAGGATAGTTTATGGTATCAAAGTTGGTTGAAATAGTTACCTTCGTCATTTGTTTATCAGTCGAACATATTTCGGAGTGCTAACATTCTAGTGCCATTGTCGGGGAAGGAATTGAATAAATGTTCCCTGGGATAATGACTAAAGTTATAGTTTTGACCCTTGAGGGTAAAAGAGGGACAAACATCCACACTAGCTGAAAATATTTACCCTGGCGACTCCAACCAAAAACACCAGTAACATCAAGTAGCGCAGTTTAGGAACCCTAGCTCTGAAGAAAATATATACCTGAGATAATCCTGACCCAAACCCTACAGAGGCTGTGTACAACCCCCAGACAATTCTGCGCAGGACTAGATAGCAAGCATCGGACCCATTCTATTACCTGGAAAAAATCCTATCCTTACCCAAAGATGGTGCACAAAGTATTGACGACCTTGATTTTGACAAAGTTTTCGAGCAAACCTTGTTCATGTCTAAGTCGGAAACCATCTTGGATGAAATAGTTTTCAACTAGAAGAGATTCCAAGCCCTGATATCTAATAATATCCCTCAAATTCCAAGCCCTCCTAGATCCATGGCCTCTATATTCACCCCCCTCATTATGCTCGCCCAAATACATGATTTGACCCAAAACTATAGCCAGAGGATTAAGCTCTATGACGCTGAAGGGAACGTTTCAGCCCAGAAACATCTGGATTGGTTCAATGATTTCGTCGACCTAGAGGAGGACTATGAAGACGTAAAAATGAGGTTCTTCACAAAGATCCTTTCAGGGGAGGTGAGGAAATGGTTCAAATATCTCTTGCCCGCAAGCATTTGAGACTTCGCCGCATTTGAGACGTCTTTCATAAATAAATGGGGAGACAAGAAGAACCCTTTGCAGTTGTTAATGCAGTATAATAATATGAAGAGGGCGTCAAAGGAGACTGTGCAAGAATTCTCATCCTGTTTCATGAAGGTGTATAACTCAATTCTTGCAGAAGTCAAGCCACACCCCGGGGCCATGCAGTTACAGCACGCTGACTCAACAAGGATTTCTCCTTACTGTTGAGAGAAAGAAGATCAGTAAATCTAGATGCAATAATGAGCAACACTATCGAAGTCGAAGTAAACATGATGGTGTCGGGGAAGATCAAATAGAGATTCAATAGAGGCAATAAGAAACCCCAAGGAGACATGTAGCCACCGACATCTCAGTCCTCGAATGACAAGTTCGACTTGATGATGAAGACGATGGAAAAAATGATGGAGAGAATGTCTTTGGGAAACAAACCTGATGCCCGAGAATAGAACGACCCCCAAAACAGAAATCAGAACCTCAGTAGGGATCAAGTTCCTCAGATCATACAAAGAGAAAAAATGGATCAGAGAGATCAAGGCGACCAGTAGACAAGGACTCCATTTCAAAAAAATTACGTGGATGAGGACTTCGATCATATGTTCTAAGAACAAATGCATTGTTGCGATGACAAAAACCTGTGTGTGTTTTTGACAAAGAGAGAACATGATAGATACATGATCCAAAATGACGATTTTTGATGGAGACATACGATGCATGGATTGGGGAAACTGATGATGCGTTGTCCTAGGAAACAGAAGAGTTCAGAAAGGGTTATCAGAATGCCATCATGCAGTTTCAGAAGAAATATAACCTCAGGAGCAAAGAAGCATCTACTGAGCCTCAGCAAACGAATCTCGTAAGGAAACCTCCTGTGGAAACCTCTTTGACAAGATGACTGAGGTCAGACAACATGACCAAGGATGTGACAAAGAAGGCAAATTCGAAGGAAGAGTCCCCGAAAAAAACTTCAGAAGCAAGCCGAGAAGTGGGTGGAAAAGAGGTAGAGAAAGTCTGTCCCCCTTTTAACTTTGAGCATGAAATGGATAAAATCAAAATTTATGTCCTATTCAATGAAATTATCAGAAAGGGCGAGTATCGGGAGAAAATGATAAAATTTTGAATATGGGGGGGACCCCCGATACTTTCAATATCCAAGATGATCACCCTGCTATTCTGTTTGGTCTGCGCATTGAGGAGACAAGCAATACCAAGGATTTTCATTCATTCTATGTCAATATGAAAGCCCATGACATGAACCTGCATAATTCCATGTTGGATTTTGGTGCATCGCACAACCTCATGCCAAAGGTGATCATGGATGAATTGGGTTTGGATATCACCAGGTCGTACAAGGACCTTTTCTCTTTTGATTCGAGGAAATTCAAGTGCTTGGGTCTCATCAAGGACTTAGTTGTGTCGTTGGCCCAAATTCCTTCGAAGAACATGGTTATGGATGTGGTCATGGTGGAAAAAACCTCTAAGTTTGGCATGCTGATATCCAAGTCGTGGGATGCGAAGTTAAAGGGCACTTTGCAGATGGACATGTCATATGCCACCATTCCTATTTTTGGCTAGGATAGATGGTTGTAAAGAGAAGTGTTGTTGAGATACATGGTAAAAAGAAAGACATAGAGAAATAAACATCCTATGTACTCCATCGACACCGAGGTTGTTTCCTCTATATTCTACAATGACCTGAGCTTCAAAGAAGAAGAGCCAACAACCATCCTGACAGTCGACGAGGAAACCACGTGACAAGAAGCAAAGTGTGGAGAACCAAAAGACCACATGGAAAACGAGATATGGAACATGAGCTTCAATGGCGCGGTCAACAAAGAAGGGGTTGGTGTTAGTGTATGGATAATCTCCCCCAAGGTGGGCACAAAGTTGTGCTCATACAAGCTCGCGTTTGAATGCACAAATAACATGGCCAAGTATGAGGCATTGATTATGGGCCTGAAGGTGTTGAAATAATTAGGCTCAAAGAGGATAGAAGTGTGCGGATACTCCAAACTGGTCATAAACCAAGTTAGAGGCATATATCAGACAAAGAACCCCAGGTTGAGACCGTACATAAATGTGGCGTTGAACCTCCTCGAAGAATTTTCAAAGTATGATCTATCTGCTATCCCAAGGGAGCAAAATCAGATCACCCACGCATTGGCCACCTCGGCCTCTGTTTTCAAAATCCCCATCTTCCCCAACAAAAAATATGAAATCAAAGTAAGCACATGCCGATAATGCCTGATAATATAAAATACTGGCAGGTGTTCAAAGACGACAAACAGGTGGAGAGGTTCCTCCAAATGAGTGGCGAGTTTGCTAATACAAACATTGACGATTAATTTTGATGTGATGAAGATGGGAGCGTGGATGTGCGCAGTAATGACAACCCTTTCCAGAACCAGATCGCGCGAAGGGACATAATACAACTAAAAAATAGAATCATTCTGAAGGGGTTAGTGCCACTGGAAAATATGTTTGATGAAAATGATGTGGCTAAAAATCGCAATATCACTGAAAGCGAAGAGGACGTGGAAGAATACAACATCAGGACCGAGGAGAACCTAAATATGATCAAATTATCCAAAACGCTCAGTCTAGAGGTCAAGCAATACTACGTCAATCTCATGAAGGATTTCCCAGACATTTTTGCGTGGATCTATGATGATTTGAAGTTGTATGACACTAAATTAATCCAACATGTTATCCCTCTCAAAGAAGATCATAAAACTTTCAAACAAAAGTTGAGACAAATAAATCCCCTGTTATTGTCACTGATCAAAAAAGAGGTAAAGAAAATTTTCGACGCTATGATTATTGTTTCTTTGCGGTTCTCAAAATAGGTAGCTAATTTGGTGCCTGTAAGAAAGAAGAGTGACGAGATAAGACTGTATCTAGACTTCCAAAATTAAAAAAAAGTGTCCCTCAAGGAACACTACCCCCTTCCTAAAATGGAATTTATCTTGGAAAAGGCGGTGGGGTCTCAGAAGATGTCCATCCTAGATGGTTTTTCAGGGTATAATCAAATCATGTTCCACCGAGATGACAAAGAAAAAAATAGCTTTCACAATTCCATGGGGAACGTTCATGTACGCCAAGATGACTTTCGGCCTGATGAATGTTGGAGCCACTTTCCAGAGGGAAATGGACACTGCATTTTTGGACAAAAAGGACAAGTTCATTATGATCTATTTGGACGACATCATGGTATAGTCTTCCTCCAATGAACAACACCTTGAGAATTTGAATAAAGTTTTCCAAAGTGCAGGAAGTTTGACATATCGCTAAATCCAAATAAATAACATTTCAGGGTGGAATAAGGGAAGTTGTTGGGACACATTATCTCAAAGGAAGGCACTAAGATAGACCCCAGTAGGGTTGAAGGAATCCTGAACATCGGAACCTCCCATACTAAAAAAGAAGTGCAATCCTTCCTAGGAAAAGTAAACTTCTTGAGGAGATTCATCCCGAACCTGATAGAGATCATAAAGCATATCACGTGCATGATTAGAAAGGGAAATGAAATCAAGTGGAACCTGGAAGACAAGAAGTCTTTTGAATGTATCAAGGTGGCATTGGCTAGAGCTCCTGTGCTATCCAGTCCAGATTTCACCAAATATTTCATCATGTTTTCATTCACCTCAGAGAATACGATTGTCGACGTGTTGTTACAGAAAGACAAAAAAAAAATCAAGAATCCCATAGATTACTTTAGAATGATGTTGCGGGATGCTCCTCTAAGGTATGACATTATGGAAAAACAAGCATATGCCTTAGTGAAAACACTGAAGGAGTTCAGGGCGTACATGTTGCACTCCCATGTCATTGCTTATGTGCCCAGAAACTAAGTAAAGGATATACTAACTCAACCTAACCTTGAAGGGAGAAGATGCAAGTGGATAGCGTCCATGCTGGAATATGACCTGGATATTAAGCCTACAAAACTAATTAAAGGTCAGGGCCTTTCAAAGTTGATGGCGTAGTTAGAATGTGACGCTATGGGAATCAATTTCATTATTGATCTATCAGAAAGTCCTCAGGAAGAAATGACTATGCAGGTGTCTCAAAAGTTCATCGATTCATCGTGGTATGCATACATCATCTATGTGTTGAAGAATATCTAGGCCCCTCTAGGTGTAAGTAATACCAAGAAAAGAATTATGAAGCTGAAAGTGGTTAAGTTATGCATCCTGGACAACTCACTCTACTAAAAATATCCTGGGGGAATATTGTTGAGATGTTTGCTGGAAAATGATGCAAAGCGAGCCATAGAAGAATTTCATAAAGGTGATTGCGGAGGGAACCACTACTGGAAAACCACCGTGCACAAAATCCTGAGAGAGGGTTACTATTGGCCTACAATATTCATAGACGTGTACAAAGAAGTCTCTAGCTACCAAAAATGTCAAATTTTCGACTGAAGAAGAAAGCTGTAGCCCCTTCCACTAAAGTCGACATCAGTCAAAGCACCTTTAATGGAATGGGAGTTGGATTTCATATTTGAAATAAATACTCCATCCTCGGCGTAGAAAAAATGGATACTCACGGCCACAGAATACTTCACGAAATGGATAGATGTGATCCCCACGAAGCATTCTACTGACGCAGTCATCATCCAATTTCTGGAGACAAACATCTTATCGAGATTTGGTTGTCCCGTCAAGATCATAATAGACAACATGACCACATTCAAGTCTAAGGGGAGGGAAAAGTTTTTCCAGGATTACAATATAACCCTAGGGAATTCTACGATGTACTACCCACAAGGAAACGGGTTAGCAGAATCCTCAAATAAAAGCCTAACCATGATTATCAAAAGGATCCTGCAAGACAATAAGAAAGCTTGGCATACAAAGATTATCTATCTGTTGTGAGAATATTGCGTTACCACCAAAAATTCCATCTCAACGTCACCTTTCCATATTGTATATGGCACAGATGCAATTTTCCCTACCACATTGGGGCTGCCCTTCAAAAAATTGTTGCAAGAATAGGAGGCCGAGCCAAATGACACAGAAAGAAGAATAAATCAGTTGGTTCACACACAGTAGATGAGGGAACATGTGATCTGAAAATAGTGGGCTGACCTGTTATGCTATGCAAACACCCTCTACTTCATTAAAATAAACTTTACAAGATCTTGCTCCATGTGTTAAAATATGCAAGATAAATTATGTGCCAAGTTTATGCTTCTTTTAAATGATGATGTGTGAGGTCTTTGCAAGATTAAATATGTTTTTTTCATAAATACAACAGCAAAAATAACTTGCAGCAAATAATAACCAGAAAACACTCACAACAAGAACAACATGATAAAGGAGTTCACCCCTCTCCGGGCTACATCTCCTTGAGCCTCCTTCAATGCACTTGGCTCTTTGGGATTAATTTGTCAAAGATTCTTTTAAAATCTTCTGCTCAACACCAATGGAAATTCTGACTGTACCATTGGGTTCAGAATACATAAAAACCCCAGAAATGACTAATAAAACTCTGAAAACGGATCATGGCTCATCTGGGCATGACCTCTTCTACATGTGGCCTTAAGCTTCCCTAAGCTTCTCTGTGGAAACAAAACCTATAAAATTCCTCAAATGGATCTGAAACCAATCCCAAAGTGTTCATAGCATAACAATTAGCCAAAAATGATTATTCAAACACATAAAACAAACATAGGTTCATCTGAGCATGACCTCAAACAATGAGGGCTTCAAGCTCCGTGGAGCTCTCTGAAACTTAAATGGTTAAAAACATGGAAAAGAATTCTTCAAATGGCTATGAAAATAGTTCCAATGGATTCAAAACATCCAAAAACCCGTAGCTGGGCTTTTTCGGCACCTCATTTGGCCAAAAAATGAAGAAGATAGGCCTCCTGCCATTCTCTTCCTTCAAGCTTGTTGTCTCTGGTTCGCCAAAACGCACCTATGTGTGGCCAACCTAGCTCACATGCATTTTTATGTGCTTAAATCCAACACCGAGCGCAACTGCATAACTATGCAAATTGTAGGATGGTTAGGGCACGCCCAGCCCCTAACCGCCAAGGCCACGGTCACAAGGTCACCATGTGACCTCATGCTCAAATAAAAAGGACTGAGTTTTGAACCAATGATTAAATGACATGTGTTGGCATATCATTGGTGGGAAAACTGTTTGAAATACCAACCCAACTCCCGCGCGCGCTCTGTGTGTGGTCACATGTGAAACCGGGGGCTAGGGCTCCAATGAAATACGCGCACGTAATGTTAAATCGGTGGTCACATATATAAACATGGAAACTGTGGGCTATCGTGCGTGCCAAAATCCATGGTTGGGACTGTATGGTGACATTTGAAAGCATAAAATTGGGGGCTAGGGCTAAGCCCCAGCCCGACCCCCGCGCCAGCCATACAATATGTCAAACTTAAATATTGTTTAAACCATATACATAACAAATGATATAGTGTGGCGTGTTGGTTGGTCGAACTTTGTTAAAACACTGGACAGTGGGAGGAGGTCCGGGGTTTGAGTCCGGTGGACTCCATAATATTTTAACCAACACCCAAACCAATAGTAGGGTGCCACATGGCAGCCCACAACTGGGCCACGTGGCACTTCATAATTTGCCAAAGACCATGCCATGTGTCACCAACAGATTCCCCCAAAATCTGCCAATAAATGAAAGCCACATCACCTGCCACATCAGTGGTTGTACCTCTACCAATTCATCTCTGCCACATCATTGTATGGACATGCCACGCCAGCATCTGTACGGACTGTACGGACTATACAATCAGCCCATTGTTTTTTCCCTGTTTGGCGATTTGAACAGATCGCGATATCTCTCTCATCTGATGTCTGTTTGAACCCAAATGAGTTGCATTGGGTTCATGACGAGGAGGGATACACTCCCATTCGTTTTGAGGCAATTCCGAGAACTTTGCTTTTTTAGCTAAATTTTGACCCCTGGTCCAGATTTTGATCACGCCTCGCCACTGAAAGGATTTTGGACCCACAAAAGATTATGATTATCTATTTGAGATTCAATATTCCTCTACTTTCAAGTTCTATCAACTGATTCTACTGGAAAAGTCTTTTTGACAATCACCTGTATACCTTGACATGCCTCGCACTGCAACTGGCTATGTCCCTCAACCTCTATTCTCTGGCTATTGCTGACCCACTATTCTCTTTGTGCTTAGAAGAAGACCAACCTTCCCACTGAGAATCAATTCCCTCTTGTGAACTCTTTGGAGTCAACACAATCCTCTCTCCAATGGCTGCAAAAAACTTTCCTGCGACATCTTGTCACAAGCCAAGAAAACCATCAATCTTGAAAACAAATTTATACAAGACTGAAAATTATGCCAACAAAGTCTTTTTTCTCTTCAAGCAAACTGTCACATCTTGTACTTCATCAAAGCACATGGTGTTTTCCTGCATCTTTGTGTACTCAAAATCAACTTACAAGCCAACAAACACCATCGACTAAACATAAGTCGAAAAACATGATCGACACAACATAGTCGTCAAGACAACATCGACACAAGTTGAAACTCATTTGAAACATATCGACCTTCCCAAAATGACAATTCGACAAACATGATACACAATCATGTTACAATCATGAGTTATTCATGATGAACTATCACCAGGTTCACTACTTATACATACACACAAAACACATGCATGTACATAGTTCTCCAACTCTCCTTCAAGTACAAACATAAGTACATAAACCCAAAACATGTGGGTACATAAGAGATGAATATGAAAAAGATATATGGCTGTAACAAGTGAACATCATACCCCACTTTTACATCCTCCCGGCGAAGTTGTGCAACAACAAGAATGCCTTCAAATGAATTTCATTCACATGCAACTTGCATCATACAAGTTGTGATAAACTGCTGCAACTTGTCATATTCTCAACATAAATGCACACATAAGGCTGAAAAGTGCATTTACAACAGAAAATGCAAGCCTTACTTACTCAAGAAATCCAACTATTTCTTACCAAGCCAACTCAATGGTGACTTTTTCTGCTGAAAATCGTCCTCTTGTGAATCATCTTGACTCACATCAATGATAGAATCTCCTCTTCCATTCTTGTCAATCTCTTTATCCATCTGCTTCTTATGTTGTGGATGAGTGGTTGGATGCAATGTCCAACATTGGTCAATGAGATGACCTTGCTTCTGACAATGAGTGCAAATCTTTTGCATCCTCTTTTCACGTTGTCTTCGCTTGTAAAGTTTCCTTAAAGTGGTCATTCTTTTCCAACATTTTGAAACATGATGGTTATATAAACCACAATATGTACATGGATTTTTTTTTCCATTTTTACATACAAATTTATCATGCTTAACATAATCAA